>JASDQU010221247.1:10582-22035 GCA_032191745.1 Picea mariana
GTGTCAAATACAGATCTGTTGGGCAGCCTTAAAGAGCCTCGAAATTCTTCACAATTAACAACAGAATTTAATGATAAAATGGATGAAGTGACCAAGATGAAGGAAGAATGCAAATCTAGATTAGACAAACTCGAGACTGGAATCAATGGAATGTCTCTTGAACTCAAGGAATAAAAGACATGTTGCAAAATCTTATGTCTCAAAACCCGCGAAGGCCCACTCCAAATTATACCATACTTACTACTCCAATAGATGACTCTACCTTGACACCTAAATATGTGTTTGTGTCACTGTCCAATTTGCAACCTACATATACTAATACCCCCCGACAATTCCACAGCCAAATTTCTCACCAACACTGGGTCACACGTGGCCATCACCACCTACACTTGCTCAACTACTTAATGCTATGCTCCCCAATCCACCCCCATTCAGTTGTCTAAAGACTAAAATCGAAATGTCAAGATTTAATGGTAGGGTCATAATTGAAAGCATGGGATGGATGAACAATGTAGATCAATAACTCAAACTACATAACATTCAAAATGACATTAAAAAATTAAAATCACTTCCATGCACTTCGATGAGCTTGCATATAATTGGTTCATGTGGTGGAAATTCAAAACAATCAATGTATCCTATAATTGGAACACATTTAAATATTACGTTTCAAAACCTGCTAGACCCCACTCCAAATTATATCATACTTACTACTCCACTACAAAACTCTACCTCGACACCCTAATTATGTGTTTGCATCACCATCCAATCTGCAACCTACTTATACTAATATACCCTCGACAATTCCACAGTGAAATTTTTCGTCAACACTGGGTCACACATGGCCATCACCATCTACAATGCTCAACTGCTTAATGCTATGCTCCCCAATCCATCCCCATTTAGTTTTTTGAAGATTAAAATCGAAATGTCAAGATTCAATGGAAGGGACATAAGTGAAAGAATGGGATGGATGAACAAACTAGATCCAATATCTCAAACTACATAATGTCCAAGACGACATTGAAAATTAAGATCACTTCCATGTACTTTGATGAGCTTGCATATAATTGTTTCTTGTGGTGGAAACCCCAAACAATCAATGTATCCTATAATTGGGACATTTGAAAATGATTTCTTTAAAAGATTTTAAAATATTGAAGAAAAATAGATGTTCATGAAATTAACCAGGCTATGTTAGGGGGGCGATGTGATGAGTATACCCATGAATGGGAAACTCTAGCAACACGAGTACTAGGTTTAACACCAGAATAATTGAAGCAGTACTATATATCTGGACCAAAACAATATATGATGAATGAGATAGAGATGCACAATGCTACCTCAGTAGATGACGCCAAGAAAAAAGCAAAGTTGGCTGAAAATAAACTAACAAATCAGTGACCAAGGTACCATGAGACTAATGAAAGACGTTACACCAGGCAACGCCAACCCTACTATAACCATAATGAACGAAACTACACAAATCAATGACACCTTCTAGATGAAGAAAGTATAGATTTGCAACACCACATTAAAGTGAGGACAATAAACATTGAAATTCAAGATCCATAGATAAGGACAATCACTGTTCTAAATGTGGAGGAAAATGGTCATTAGATCACAGATGCATATCAAAACAGTTATATCATTTCAAGGTTGTAGATGGAAAAGATGTAGCGGTTTTCAGTGAAGAAGACATGCTAGAACCTGATGATGATGAAACCAGACCCAAAATATCATTAGCTATAATCACATGAACTAGGCAACCTTTAAAGAGAGAAGAATTGTTGCTCCAAAAGGAAGCTATAGGTCCAAAAGAAGACATGAAAGCACCTACAGATAAATATACTCCACCTCAGCTAAGGAAACCTGAAAAAATCCAGGACTTCAGGAATGAAAAACTGAGGATATCACTTGCTGTAACAATAGGAAAAATGGAACCTAGCACCCTGAAGTTAAAAGGAACCGTAAAGAATRAGAATATCTCMATATTGATAGATTTTGGAAGCACACACAATTGTKTTGATATCAATGTTGCAAAAAAACTAAACCTTTTGGTATATACCCTACCAAAGAGCTCACTATAACAATTGCAGATTGTCAACAAACCAAAGGTGTAGGAAGATGCAATAAGGTTTCTGTWCAAATACGGAACTTGGAACTGCAAAAAGGATTTTACACTCTACCACTTGGTGAGATGGATATGGTGTTAGGAGCAGAATGGTTGATGCAGTTGGGTACTGCGCCATGAACTTCAGAGAGAAATTCATTGAATTCAAGTGGCACAATGTTTTCCCAATGGATGGTGAATATTTACAATGATGGCATAGTTTTGTGCATTTCATTTTGAGTGCCTAGATTGTTGCAATAATTTTGTTGGTGGGTATATGTGCCACACTGTTTTCGTACTGATGTTCTGGTGACTTCTCAAATGAACAGATATAAACTCCATGGGTGCTGCTTTTCAAACAGGCAGATATTTACTTGGCCAGTAGATTTATTTTGGGCCAGATTTCCATATGTTAATCTTTTAAGTTTTTGTTACTTGCCTTTCTTTTCCGGCAGTGTTAATCTAGCAACAACAGCTTGTCACTTTCTTTTTAGTATATGATTACAAGTAGATAGCTACCTGCCAATGTGAGTGACCACATGCCATAATCAGACTTGCACTACTATGCTTCTTTCTGTTGAATTTTTAATGGTTACTGAAGCACATGTAGTTTCTTTTCAATTTAGCATGAACTTGAAACATAAACAATGCAGCAACACAAAATACAATAGCTGCAGTAAACGAAGATCACAAGAAGAATAACCATGCACAAGACACAAGAAGTTATCCTGGGAAAACCCATCTCAAACAAGGGAAAACCCCAACAATCCTTTGCTATAGAGTTAAGAGAAGATCACCCTCACACCATAAACCCTAGCGCACACAAGAGGGTGCTATATGACCAAGAAAGCTAGCACAGGAGAGAAGTGCACACCAAATTACAACTCTCCAAGTATGCGTTTAGTGAATGAGATATGATCCACAATGGGTATGTATCTCTCTTATAAATACACGACCTAACTCATCAAATATATGTGTCTATTGGCACAATAGGACCGACTTGTACAACTCAATAATATAATTAATCTTTTACACAATATTAATTATCTTTACACAGTAGGGCCAACTTGTACCCTTAACAATACAAATTAGCGTTTCACAATAATCTTACTCTTAGACAATATAGCAAGGGATCTCCCAAACATTCTCTAGTGCTTTGCCACTAGGGACAAGTCCACATGTGCTCAACTACAAGGGACGTCACCCTCAATAGATCAACTCAACTAAATACATAGGAGTACGAACTGGAGAGCCATCTCAAGTCAACTCAACTAAGTCCATAGGAGTACGACATGAGACCATCTCAAGTCATTTCAACTCAGTTCAGAGGAGCACGACAAGAGACCAACACAAGTCATCTCAACTTAGTCCAGAGGAGTACGACTCACCTATCACATAGGCGTTCCCACAGATCATCCCAACTCAGTCCAGAGGAGTACGATCTGGAGAATGTCTCATGAAGTTGCAATTATCAACATTCCCTCTCAGCTAGGGAGGCATTCTCCACTAGGCCAAGTCTCTCACGGAAGTACTCAAACTTCATCCTGGCCAGCGGTTTGGTGAAGACATTTGCAACCTGCTCGTGTGTAGAAAGGCACTGCACATGTACTGCTTTCCTCTGCACCATATCTCTGATGTAATGGTACTTGATCTCAATGTGTTTCGATTTATTGTGAAACACAAGATTCACACAACTTTGGTTATTGCAATGGATAACGGTGGAATCCACCTCATGTCCAAATAAGTCTACAAGGAGCTTCTGAAGCCACACTGCTTCGCGGAGTGCGACACATAATGCAATGTACTCTGCTTCTGCAGTACTCAAAGCTACAAAAGTCTGTCTCCTGCTGCACTAGGAAACCATGACAGATCCCAAAGTAAAACAATAACCGGAGGTGCTCTTCTAGTCCATTGCGCTCCCTGCCCAATCTGCATCGGCATATCCCTGAAATCTTATGTCTACATCGAAGGCATATCTTAGTCCATAACCAACTGTGCCTCGTAAATATCTCAACACATGCTTTGTTGCTATCCAGCATATCTGTCTCGGTTGACTCATAAACTGACTGAGTACATTCACTGCATAGCATATGTCAGGTTTGGTGTTAACCACATACATCAATGATCCAATCAACTGTCTGTAAAGATGTGGGTCAATCTTGCCTGAATCAGAAGAAGTCTCGTTCAGTTTCTTCAGATTCATCACCATCAGTGTGGCCATGGGCTTGCAGTCTGTCATCTCGAATTTCTTCAATATCTCCACTGTGTATTTCCCCTGACTCAGGATAATCTCATCAGTCCTTTGCCATACTTCTAGTCCCAAGAAGTAGTGCATCATACCAAGGTCCATCTCAAATGCAGAAGCCAATGCACGCTTGCATTCAACAATAAGGCTTTATGAACCGGTGAGGAATAAGTCATCAACATATAGGACCAAAATCAGGCACTCGTCACCAACAATGTTGTAGTATAGGTTGGGATCAACAACACTCTTGCTGAAGCCCAAACTCATCAAGTATCCATCAATCTTCTCATACCATGCACGAAGTGCTTGTTTTAGTCCATACAGGGCTTTCTTCAACCTACACACATGAGACTCCTTATGTATCACGAATCCATCTAGCTACTCGATGTAAACTTCTTCCTCAACCTCTCCATTAAGAAAGGCTGTCTTCACATCCATCTGATGTAGTCTCCAACCCATGGATGTTGCAAGGGCAATAATCGTACAAATGGAACTGTATCGGGCAACATGAGCAAATGTCTCCTCATAATCTATTCCCTCCACCTGAGAGAATCCTCTAGCCACAAATCTCGCTTTGTATTTCTCGACACTTCCATTAACTGCATGTTTGATCTTATAGATCCACTTGGAATTCACTACAGACTTCCCTTTCGGTCTCAGAACAATATCCCACACATCATTCTCATGATGGATTGATACTCTTCGGTCATGGCATCTTGCCAAACTTGCTGACCTGCTGCTTCTCCATGACAAGAAGGCTCAATATCAATGATGTGGCTCATAGTTGAAACATAGCTTGAAAATCTTTGTGGTTTGTTGTTCTCTTGGAATGCACCACGAGGAGTTGCATGTCCCTCTGCCTCCTGCAGAGTCTGTCGAGACCATGCAGGCCTCTTCTGGCCTACTGTAATGTCTCTGGGAGCATCAACTGGAGCTACGGGATCAATTGGATCAATAACTGTCTCCCTCTAAACTGCTGAAGGGGGAGAAAGTACTGTCTCTTCTTTCTTCTCGCTGACAATCTCCATATGAGATTCTCTGGATCTTCAAAAGATATCTCTTCCTCAAAGGTGATATCTCTGCTAACTTCGATTTGTCTCTTACCAAGGATGTAGATCCAATATGCCTTCGAAGATTCATTGTATCCCACGAATGTACCCTTTCTGCCTGAAGGGTCTAGCTTGGTCCTCTTTTCCTTGGGTACATTAATGTATACAGGACACCCAAATATCCTGAAGTGCCCAACCTCAGGCTTCACTCCGGTGAAAGCTTCTTCGAAAGTCATGTTCTTCAGAATCTTATGAGGACTATTGTTCTGAATGTACACAACTGTCATGGATGCCTCTGCCCACATAATCATAGGTAGATTTTGATCATGTATCGTTGCTTTGGTTGCCTCAACAATGGATCTATTCTTCCTCTTTGCAACCCCATTTTGCTGAGGGTTATAAGGAACGATGTACTCCCTCTTGATTCCTGCCTCAATACAAAAATCTGGCCTTCTGTACTAGGATAATAATCAAGATGGCCTCTCATAGGGATAACAACCAAAATGGCCTCCTGTACTAGGGATAATAACCAACCAAGAAAAAATTGGACTCTCATACCAGGGATAATGGTTCAAGTCATGAGGGCTCCCATACCAGGGATAATACCCTTCATTATCAAATGCAAGATACTACAGAGTAATGATGATATCAAATAAGGAATGTAGTACAAAACTTACCTTAGTCTACAATCATGCTCAATCTTGATTTTGGTCCTCCTGAGTGCAGTCTTCCCATAGACAATCAAACTGAGGTAAATCTGCTCTTCCACTGATACTTTGGATGAATGGTTCCCAATGGCTTGGAAGAGCATTTGAGAGTAATCATGACAAGTTCTTTGTCTGTTATGGTTTCTCTAATTGCACCTAACTGATCTCTGATCTCTGAAATCTTCATGAAGAAGGTAGCAATGGTGTCATCTTTCGTCATCGTGAGATTTTGAAGTTGGTGTTTCAATGTGAGAGCTCTGTTAGTGTTGTTTCTCTCAAACATCTTCTTCAACACATCATACATTAGATAAGGTGTCGTCAAGGTAGAGATGCGAGGTAGTAGATGATCTCTTATTGAGTAGATGATTATCTTCCTAGATTTGACATCATCTGTCTTCCATTCAGCCTTTTCTTCATCGGTAGCTGTTGCTGGTAGAGTTCCTTCTATCAATCTCAATAGGTCACTCTCTTCTAGAGTGATGCGTAATCTTGACTTCCAGGAGCTGAAGTTGCTTGATCCATCAAGCCTATCTTCCACCAAAGTTTTGTTCCTCATGGCTTGTAGAGTCTTCACAAACCCTAACGGCTAGGTTAGAAACCCTAGTTTTTTTCAAGAGGAAGTCTCTGGGAGGTTTGTTGGGCTTATGAATGCCAACAAGAAGTCCTAGAGAGTCAAAAGAATCCCAACGAGCTGCAAAATTTCCCCAACGACTTGCAGAAACCCAAGAAGCCGAAATCTGCAGAAACCCTAGAAACACTGGGGCCAAAAATTCAAACTTCTTCAATTTTCAATATGAGAGTTGTAGGTGATGCACTGGACTGGGCTGTACCTTCCTATGAAGATATTAGGCCCAACACTTGAGGGAAAGTGTTAAAACTAGCTTGACAAGGAAAAGGGTAAGGGTTGTTTTTGCAGTTGCAGCAAGAAGGTGACGACTAGCTTCGAAGGTGCTGGAGTAGCTTGTGCAATGGCTCTTTTAGGAACACTACTATGATACCATGTTGAATTTTTAATGGTTACTGAAGCACATGTAGTTTCTTTCCAATTTAGCATGAACTTGAACCATAAACAATGCAACAACACAAAATACAATAGTTGCAGTAAACCAAGATCACAAGAAGAATAACCATGCACAAGACACAAGAAGTTATCCTAGGAAAACCCTTCTCAAACAAGGGAAAAACCCAACAATCCTTTGCTATAGAGTCAAGAGAAGATTACCCTCACACCATAAACCCTAGCGCACACAAGAGGGTGCTCTATGACCAAGAAAGCTAGCACAGGAGAGAAGTGCGCACCAAATTACAGCTCTCCAAGTATGTGTTTAGTGAATGAGATATGATCCACAATGGGGATGTATCTCTTTTATAAATACATGACCTAACTCATCAAATAGATGTATCTATTGGCATGATAGGGCCGACTTGTACAACTCAATAATATAATTAATCTTTTACACAATATTAATTATCTTTACACAGTAGGGTCGACTTGTACCCTTCACAATGCAAATTAGGGTTTCACAATAATCTTACTCTTAGACAATATAACAAGGGATCTCCCAAACATCCTCTAGTGCTCTGCCACTAGGGACAAGTCCACATGTGCTCAACCACAAGGGATGTCACCCTCAACAAATCAACTCAACTAAATCCACAGGAGTACAAACTGGAGAGCCATCTCAAGTCAACTCAACTAAGTCCATAGGAGTACGACAGGAGATCATCTCAAGTCATCTCAACTCAGTCCAGAGGAGCACAACAAGAGACCAACACAAGTCATCTCAACTTAGTCCAGAGGAGTACGACTCACCTATCACATAGGCRCTCTCACTRATTATCTCAACTCAGTCAAGAGGAGTACGATCTGGAGAATGTCTCATGAAGCTGCAATCATCAATACTTTCAATGCTGTCCTTAACTCTTAAAATTTCTTAGTACTGATCTGTATTTGTTCTTGGTTACAGTGGATAGTTCCAACCAGAAGGAATGTGATCACTGACCAGGAAATTTAATTTTCACTAGCAGAACGAAATTGACCACATGCATGCAAGATTTGAACTTGCTCTGATACCACTTGTGATGTACCTTTTGGTCGTCACTGCCAACTGAATGCCATAGGCATTCATGAGAGAAAGGACAAGCCAATATTTTTTCTCACAATAGTTTAACCATTTGGATTGCAGAATCTTTAGAGTGACATTTTCATGCTGGCATGCTTTTAAAGTTTGGGGATGAGATCTTACTTATTCTAGTGCATACCTGACCTTGTTGATTTTTATGATTCTCAGATCTAATAGTTATTGCCTTATGATTAATAACAAGATTCACTTTCTTACAACAGTTATCATAGAATAGCGACACACTGAAAATCTCAACTATAACAATGTAGCGGAAATAACAAGATCTAGAAATATTAACCATGCAAAGTAGACACAAGAACACAAGAGTTTATCCTAGGAAACCCAACCTTGGGAGAAAACCCAACAACCTTTCTTATAGAAGAATTCAGTCCAAGATATTACTAAGACATCACCATTACCAAATCAAAATACCATACAGAGAAATTCCTTCCCAAGGCTAGTGGCTCAATAAGATAGCCAAGAACAACCAAGCAAGAGCTTCTCCAAGTGTGGCGCACTCTCCAAGATAACCAGAACCAAGATATAGCGAAATAGCATAATTGCAGCGGCAATTGCCTTGTGAAAGGAGAACTGTTTTCCTGTCCAAATGAAATGACCTAGTCTTATATTTATACTAATTTGGGTGCTTGTCTGGGGCTAACTTCTTATTCTGGGTCTTCAAATTTACTTTATTATTTCCGTCTTTTACTGGTGGGGCCGACTTCTCTTCTTGGGTCTTCAATTTCTTCCTGGGGCTTCTGTAATGGTGTAGATGGTTCTTCTTGTACTTTCTTGTGGAGAATGATTGCCCGAAGTTGCAAATCTTCAACAGACCTATGTTACGGGGGACACTCCCCCCTCGCCCCCGGTCCCGAAGCATGCTCCTAAAGGGAGCGTTCAAGAAGCGCATTCCCTGAACCCTCCCTCCCTTAAAAAAACACTCCCTGAGCACTCCCCTTCAATCCACGCATGTGAGGCAAGAGAGGGCATTCTTTTTTGGTTTTGGGAGTGAGTGGGAACCAAAACAAGGTTCCATAAGAGAGGAAAAGGTATGGCTAGGGTTTCTAAGGGATTAAAACACTCACTCACTCCATTTTTCTCTCATTCTATTTCTCATTTCACTCATCTTTGCTAGGAGGGTTTTGAGAGGGTTCTTGCTAGTTCTTGAGGGGATTGAAGGGAGATTAAAGGAGAATGAAGGGAGATTTGAGAGCTTGGAAGGGATTGGAGAGCTTGGAAGGAATATTGAACGCTGCCATAGGGAGATTGGAGAGCTTGGAAGAAAGATTGAAGGTTGCCATTTGTGAGAGCTTGGAAGGGAGATTGAAGGCTACGATAGTCATATTCAACCACCATTGGAGAGCTAAAGAGGTAGGCTCTTAAGCCAATTCTTGTTTCTTGTTTTAAAAAAAAAATCCATGTGTTGTAAACTAGTATATTATGCTATGTTGAATATTTGAATGTTTTCTTCTCCTACTCTTTCCTATTTCTCCTCTGTCATTCTATTGCAGGTAGCAAGTTATTATCAAGGTTCAACAATCATGATGATGATGTCAATGTGGTATGTCATTTTGGTTCTATTTTTTTATTTTGATGGTGGTGGTGGGAAGTTCACGTCAGAATAACCATGATAGTGACGAAGAAATAGAAGTGGACAACACGTACCAAGGAGACAAGGAAGGAATGGAAGGGGAAGAAGACTATGGAAATGATAGTGATGATCATGATCCCCAAAAATCCAAAGAGAAGTGCACACCTCTGTGGAAGTATGTCACAAGGGTTGGGGGAGGGAAAGGGGGTGGAACCACAAAATTTACATGCCACCGTTGTCATACAAAATAAACAGGTTCCTATTGTTGAATTTAGCTCAATGTTGTGCTCAAGCACATAATTTATTTTTGTTTAACATTACTTGAACCATAAACAATGACTGCAACAACAATACAATAGCTGCAGTAAACCAAGATCACAAGAAGAATAACCATGCACAAAAGACACTAGAAATATCCTGGGAAAACCCTACTCAATCAAGGGAAAAACCCAACAATCCTTTGTTATACTGCCAAGAGAAGATCCACCATCCACCACCAAACCCTAGAACAGAAGAGGGTGCTTCTAAGGATGAGAAAACTAGTGCCTAGAAATGTGCGCACTGCAGTCCTCATAATTTCAGAGCAAGCGTTGAGTTAGTGTGAGAGATGTGATCCACAATAGGGATCTATCTCTTATTTATACAAGACTTAACTCAACGAATAGACATGACACTTGGCACAATAGGGCCGACCTGTACAACTTAATAATATAATTAATAATTACACAATATTAATTATCTTTACATGGTGGGGCCAACTTGTGCCCTTTACAACACAATTAGGGTTCTACCAAAGTCTCACTCTCTGACAATATACCAAGGGATCTCACACATCCCCTAGTGCTTAGCCACTAGGGACACGTCCACCTGTGCTCACCCACAAGGACGTCACTCTCAAAAGATTAATTTAACTGAGTCTACAGGAGTATCATCTGGAGAACCATCTCAAGCCGACTGAACTAAGTCCATAGGAGTACAAGGCAGGAGACCATCTCAAGTTGACTCAACTCAGTCCAGAGGAGTACAAGGTAGGAGACCATCTCAAGCCGACTCAACTCAGTCCAGAGGAGTACAAGGCAGGAGACCATCTCAAGTGTTCTCAACTTAGTCCATAGGAGTAGACAAGAGACCACACGTCATCACAACTCAGTTCAGAGTCTGACATACACCCATTACATGGGCACACCCAACACATGGGCTCTCTCACAGATCGTCTCAACTAAGTCCAGAGGAGAACGACCTGGAGAATGTCACACAACGCTGCAATCATCAACACTCCCTCTCAGCTAGGGAGGCATTCTCCACCAAGCCAAGTCTCTCATGAAAGTATTCGAACTTTGTCCTGGCAAGCGGTTTGGTGAAGACATCTGCAACCTGCTCGTGTGTAGAAAGGTATTGCACATGTACTGCTTTCCTCTGCACCGTATCTCTGATATAATGGTATTTGATCTCAATGTGTTTTGATTTATCGTGAAACAAAAGATTCTCAAAGAGCTTCACACAACTCTGGTTATCGCAATGGATAACGGTGGAATCCATCTCATGTCCAAATAAGTCTGCAAGGAGCTTGCGAAGCCACACTGCTTCGCGGACTGCCACACACAATGCAATATACTCTGCTTCTG
>JASDQU010221247.1:34917-45304 GCA_032191745.1 Picea mariana
ACAATGGCATCACACATTGGTTGCCAAAATGGATTATTCTTGGTGATGCTGAGAGGTATGTCACTCCAGAAAAGACACCTCCCCGCATCCCTGTCTGCTTCTTTTTCTCCTTTTTCTTCAAAAATGACCTGATGGAAGGCTGTGCTCCAGGGGTGGTTCGTGTAGGAAGAAAAGGTGAAAGCCTCCCGATACCTGAATCTGTGGAGCCCCTCCCACTACCTTGCCCCTCTGGGGTAGATGTCGCTGAACTTCTAAATGAAAGTTCGACCTTCTTTGCCGCTTTTTCATCTTTCTTTTTATCTTTTGCTTCAAGTGAATCAAATACAACTCTCATAATCTCCGGGGTTGTTTTATCACAAACGTCAACATCATGCCCGAGGATTTTAGCTAAATGATATTTCAACCTGCAAATCCCTCCTGACATATTCACCCCACAAAGTTTGCAATTCAATTTTTGTCGGTTTGTCCCATCTTCAGGGATCCCATACACCCAAAATGGATCCAAAGGCTTTGGCATATTTTTTGATGAAATTGACAGCTTCAAAATTCAACCCTAAGGCACAAAAAAACAAGAAAACGATATTAAACCCCACTAGAAAAAAATAACAGCCCATTGGTAAAAAAAATCAGACCTCTAGATTAGATTATTAGCAATGAAACATGACAATAAGAGTGGAGAAAAAATTAACAGCAAGGCTCAAGCTTGCTGTCCCATAAAAAAAAGACAATTACATTGTTTTATGGGCATGAAAATCATGGCAAAATGACCCAAAAAAAACAAAACGTAGACAAGCAAAGAGGCAAGCAAACTTGCAAAAATCTATGGAAAAAAAACATTAACATGGAGGGATTTAGATACATACCTATGAATGGAAGATTTAACACCGGTTGGCAAATGAAATTGAACCCTTGCTCCACTTAGAAATCCTTGATGGTGATGATGATGGTTGTTGAGTTGCCTCCACAGTGATTGAGGAAGACCACAAACCCTTTTCCTTTCTTCTCCACAAGCAAAAAAACACAAATGACCAAAAAAAAAACCAAAATGCGCCCTTATGCCCACGGGTTCCCTGTGTCTGGCGACTTTTTGGGTCGAACCCCGACTTATTCGAAAAAGTCGGCGATTTTTAGTAAAAGTCGCGACTTTTTAAAAATACAAAAAATCACAATTTTTTAAGGGGTAAAAGTCGGCTCAGGGTAAAAGTCGCGAAAAATCGCCGACTTTTTCAACACTGGTTCAACTTTGTGACGTATAGCATGATTTTGCCTATGTTGTAAATAAACAAGCACTACTAATCATGAATGCAATTTCAATAGCTTGAGAAACATTCTGAAGATCATCCATGCAATTTTCTTCCACAAACATTCACTACCATTGCAAATGTGTCGCATTGTGATGAGGATTTATTCATTACATGTCACATTGTAAGTGCACTGCAGTATTTGCCCATGTCTCACATCTATGGATCTTCAGCATGAGCAATTCTTGTCTGCAAGACAGTACACTAATAAATGCAAATTTTCTGGTATAAGTTTGCAATTTTATTGTAAAAAAATTTGATCAGAGACAACTTTTCAGTGTATAGGCGTGTTACAGTATTAGTCAATTAAACATTTCTTTAATCTGTGTCTCTTCAGCCAGACTGCTTCCTTGTACAGGAACCAAACATGAATGTTTTTTGATAGAAATTCAATTAGCTCTTCAAATCTGTGCCTATGCAAACTCTAGTAGCCAAAATTGACTCTGACTTTGACCCTGTTCAGTTATGTTCACTGGTACAACCTTTGTAGAGGATTTGTACTTAGATCTGACCAATGACCACTGAATTTGTATGTACATTTGATAAGCTATAAAAAATATTTATATTTGCCAATCCTTTTGCATGATTTAAGATGCCATATGCATATTAGAAATATGCTATATGCAGTTTATACTATTATAGTCTACTTGTAAGAACTGTAATAGCTAAATGTATGTGTTTATAAAATGGCCTTCACTAGGAATAGAAAGAGTGTTTCGTTTACACTTGTTGCTTTTATAGCATGTTGTTTTGACTTTCCTAGGAATGGGCTTTTTCAGATTTTAGTGCTATTAGAAATGTACATCAAAAATTTAAACCTTTTTTTTCTATGGTGCAGCTTCTTGAACACTACAGTGGGATTTGGCATCAGAGTAGGATAAGGAAATTTTTGACATCAGATGATTGGGCAGATTCTGACAGTAAAGGGAGACCGTGGATTGGACTTCTTTCATTACTTAGAAAATATCCAGAGCACTTTGTCATCAATACAAGGTCTAAAGGAAGAGTGACTCAAGAGTTTGTATCATTGGTGTCTCTCCTTTCATAATCGGGAAACTTCTGTTGCATCGCAAGCCGGGAGCACCAGTTGTAGTTTATATGTTTTTTTCGTGACTAGTAATGAGTTACAAAAAACAAATGTATATTTTATCGTAACTTTTTAATGTGAGTTTACATGCTAATTGTATGTTGTTTATTTTTAACATTGAAAAAGGAGATTATATCATGTTTACTAAAATATTTACAATACAAACTAGATAGGCCTGAGAACTCGAGAAGCCAGCATGGTATCCATGCTTTGAAGTTTGAACCATATTCTGGTTTCTCCTTCAGAACTTTACGGAAAATTGTCCGACATGCTTCAATAATAAAAAATAGAGGGATGCAAATTCTTATTGCTGCCAAACCAAAAACAAATATACTTTTATATCAGCTGCTTATACTAGGGAATCCACTGTTGATCTTATCAACAAGGGTCAAATAGATGTTCATTTATCTGAATACTGACACAAGATCTCTTTTTTTTACTATCTCCACTGCTCTAACCTCATGTAAGTTGTTTCCGACAGCGCCTCTAAACATTTTATCCATCATCTCTACTACATTTCCTCCATATTCATTTTCTCTATCTGCAGCCTATTCTTCATGAACTTCCCTTTTTGATGTATTTGCTGGTCTCTTTGAACTGGTTTTCCAAGCGTTTGACCTTGTTTTTGAGGGTTCTTGAGTCTGCAGTCAGAGCTTTTCTCTTTCAATACATTGGATTTTCAGTTTGTTGAAACCAAGTTCAATTTTAGCCAGGAGCTCTTTTTGAATTTCGTGCATTTTGGTAATCACCTCAATTTCGAAGCTTGCCAGAGTATCTTGCATGCCCATATTTAGTTCTGCCACAGCATTAAGTTTATTCTAGCATTCACTAGTTGTCTTTGGATCTTGAGTGAAGGCAAGTGTTTCCTTCACGTAATTTTTGTTTTCTGCCTCTTGCTTATGATGCTCAGTTTTCCCATAGTTATCCATTCCTCTAATTATCATCTCTGGGTGAATCAATGAATCTGCATTTTACAGTATCACTAAAACTTTACTCCATGGAATCTACTTCCTGCTTATGATGCTCATTTTTCCATATTTCTCTAATTATTGTCTCGCTGAATCACTTATTCTCCTTTTATAGTATCATTAAAGCTCTTCTCCACCTTATTGCACACTGCCTATTCAATCTCCCCTGTAGTAGCTGCCTAAGGTTCCACCTTCCTCATATTGTGAACGCCTTTTTTTTTGATGTGGTCTAGCGAAAGGTATTCTAGGCTTAAGAAAGCTCTCCTCTCTCCCTTGCCTTGCAGGTTGTGAGCAAAGCAGAGAAAAATGAGTGGAGTAAAGAGAGACCAGAGGTAGTGCACTAGAGGCAAAACATTGATAGATAAATTATCTCGTTACTAGATGAGGATGAAGGTTACAGATTATGAATTTGATAGGTATTGAAGGTCTCTTTCCCCAATTACCACATCTATATGAACGTTGTGCATCTATCCGTTCAGGTGATTTTTCCAGTGCTATCAGACTTGACCAAGGAACATTTTTGTTTGGGCAAAACTGCTCCCACTCGGCTACTGACTTGATGGACTTGGCTGAAGTTATCCTCAAAGAGTGACTCGACCAAGTCACTGTTAGGTTTCAGCCAGCCGACAGGGCCCAAGCTTGGAAAAAAGATGAAGCCCTAACCTACCTAAACCTTAATTCTTCCTTACAAATAGAACCCCTCACCTTGCTTTCCTTAATCGACTTCTCATTTGGATTGTTTGTAGCTGAAAAATACCTTGCCTGGTCAGTTGTTGTAGCAGATTTGGCACTGACTTGCAGCCTATTTCAGAGGAGTTTGGACTGTGGAGGTTATTTAGAGCGTCAAGATTTATGTATTATGTCCCAGTCTATCAATTACTTTTTCAGAACTTTAAATCTCAATGTGATTTTCCTATTTGTACCCTTACGTGCAGTATAAGTTTGTAAACTTGCTTGTTTGGTGTCTAAATGTTTGTATTTACCTTGATGTGCATGAATATTTTTTTTCTTAAATTTTGAAAATTTTGTATATTTTTTAATAGTGTTTCCAGAGCATGGAACAAAGTGAGGTACAGGAGCGCTGAGAGTGCTCCTTCCAAAAGAATCCCGAGACCAAAGCATCTTAGAAGCATTTCATATATAATATATATTTTACATATGATAATGAATATATATTTTTAAAAATTTCAGAATGCAAAATTTGTTGCATAAAATATGAAAACATAGATTTTTGTGATAGGTAGACAAACACTACATTATTAAGAAGATAGAAATTCCATCCATAGTAGATTAATCATTAGAGCATCAACCGTTTATTACATAGATAATTTAAACCATCTAGCAGTTACAAAATTGGGAGAAAATTGGATATTGAAGATGAAAATAGATCTTCAATTTTTTATAAATCTAACCTAAAATAAACTACGAAATAGTATTTTGCACATAAGGATCACTAAAAATAACTTAGTGCTGAAAACAAGCATTACATTTTTATTGCTCATCAGCAAGTGCCCCATTTATCCTTCGAGGTTGCAATGTGCACACATTTTACTTTTGGTGATTGAAGGGATTCCCCATTTCTACTCTTCAACTTATGTCCCGATTTTTCTTTGTTCTTGTGTGATATTATTTGTTATTGTCCAGTTTGGAGCATGACATAGGAGTTTTCCTTTGGCTCCTGAGTAATGAGAATTTTACGGATTGTTAATTAGTGAAGGAATTTTATTGTCAAAGACCAGAAAGTATCATGCGGCCAAAGTAAAAGGAGACATCCCCGTGTGAAATATCAATATCCTGCATTAGAGACCAATGTGTCATGGGATTTTTTGTGCCATGATTTATGGAATTTAACAAATGATCTATTGAGTTTTGGGGTCTTCTAGCCATGGGAGAGAAATGCTCAAGTACAAACTATGTAATAAGAATTTCCAATAGCTTCCTTTGTGCTGTATAACCAGGCTAGCAAATACAAATTGAAAAACTAACACTAAATGTCACTAGCTCTCTAAGCAACACTCATTCTACATAACTCAACCAATCTACCAAACAATGGAGAGATTAGTGAGCGATCCATTTTGGTTCTGTTATCGCGCAATTTGTACTTGCCCAAAGCCCGAGACAAGTAGGACAAGATTGACGTAACACGGGGTTAATCCTATCACTGTCACCTCAATAGGATAAACCCACTCCAAGGGAGACGTCCCAAGACCTAGTGGTTTGATGAAGGGAAAAGGATAAGGTAACCACCCCTCTCTCTAGGTCACTCAAATCAAATTTATGCCTTGAAGGATGAAGCAAAAAGGGTAAAATAAGGTGTACCTGCCCTTAACCAAGACAACAAGCAAACATTATGGCAGTTTACAAGCAACACGTGATATTAATGCTTTAGCAAGACAATGATCTTGTAAGAAATATTGCTAGTCGACCAGTATGTGCAGCAATTAAGAGATGTATAACAGCATAACATAAAGTAATGACAGCTGCAATATGCTCTTCAGAAAATGCCTTGAATGATAATGTAATGTAATACTTGAACACTTAGATGATAGTGCTATGTCATATGCAGATTCTGAATTGATTAGGATAGCAAATAAACCTGGATAGGCTGCTAAAGGATGGCTGTAACAGTGGTTATAACAGCAGCAGTTTTAAGAGTTAGTACTAAATTAGGTTAGTTGGTTAGGTTAGGTTAGCAAGGTAATGAGTGCAAGTTTGAGTTTGAAAGTTGGTAGGTTTGTCAAGGAGATAGGGTTGAAGACTAGTGCCTTCAAGAGGGTGATGGAGTCATAGGTGGCGGCTCCTTTTGAGGCTGATAACAAGATGATAATGTTGATCTAAGGATGAAAAGAGGCCTAGGAGGAGTAGCACCTTAAGTCCTCCTAGGGTTCCAAACCTTAAGAAGAGAGATAGCTAGGGTGTAGGCTCTTCTAGGCCCTAGCGTCTCCTTCTCCCTAGACCCTTTTAAGATTACATTTATTATGCAACAACAACTTAATCAATGTCTCTAAAGTGCTAGCACTTTAGGGCTTTAGAGGCTTGACAAATTATCAAATCTACTTAGTAAAGCTTGGTAAATAGAAAGCAAAGAAATAGCACCTCAATTTCTTTACTTCTAGCATTTATTAGGCATGCAATTTCATAATCTTTAACATGAGCAAGTAAATCATATCATAATCATTCAAATAAATGACAAGAGCAAAATTTACGTACTTTCACCAAGAATAATCATGCAAAACAACACTAGATTGCCAAGAAACTTCACCAATTTAGATCCAAGTTGCAAGAAAAATCCTCTAAGAGTGATGCGCCTAACTATTTCAGCCAAATACTCAAGAGGGTGCAAATTTCAGTCCTCGTCTCCCAATGACAAGTTATGATGAAAAATGAATGTACTTTTTGTTTATTTATACCAAAATTTGACCTTTAATTACTCTAGGTAAAAAATCAGGGCCGGCCCTCAACAATTATTACACATTAAATTTACATAAAAAACGCAAGATAAAACCCTAATAGGGTGACGCCATGCTCCTCTAGGGTGGCGTTGAGCCCCATGTGTGGGACGCTGAGTAAGAAAGGTGCAATGCTAGGCTTCCAAAAGCCTTAAATCATGCCCACACGTGCCACAAGCCTCATCATTGTTTTCAAAATATGAAACCCTAGCCCTGGTGACGTCTAGGGCTATAAGGGTGATGTCTAAGGCCTCCAAGGGATAACATCTAGGTGGGAGGAGCTGAGGACCCTTCATCTAGGCCTGCCAAAGTGCCTCCAAAGGAAACGACTTCCTTCTTCATGGTGCAAGTCAATAATCTCCGTCATGCCCCTTGCATGGGGTCTCATCATCCATATGTGGGCTTCAGGCCCTCATGGAGGTCTGAACTAGTCATCTCCTCATGAATATCTGTCCACCAGGAAAAGTCCTACAAAGACATCAAGTACGTGCTCCAAGGGTCCATGAGTCACAAGTATCATAGCAAGTAAATCACGTCTAATAATCAAAGCACAAAAACATGTGCATCAAACCCCCCTAACCCAAACAAATGCTCAAAGAGGTTATACAACTTGCCAAATTTAGGTTTGGAGAGGCTCTCAAGATGTCCTATTAGGTCAATAACCCCCAAGTCTAAGGTGTTTCCCAAGTGGAACCAATCCTAGTCACGTGTGTGTATGAGATGATGTGGGGTATACCTTTGGGCATGGGGTTCATGTGATGCTAGGGATTGTAGAGTCTTACCTATGGGCGCCTTTGTGGAGGGTGAGATGCACCTTGTCATTAATGCAATTGTTTCCAAGCCAATTTATTGCCATTTTCACTTTTTAGCTTTTAATTTTACTCTTTTTTTATGCTTCAAGAAACTAGTTGAAGGCCATTGTCCTGGCTTGGTGACCAAGTGTGACAATGTCATTCACAAACACTTCACGGAAATAAGAAGGTTGGCTCGTGATGAGACCCCCTTTCTTTTAGTTATGCAACGAAGAGCCACTACCCTGGCTTGGTGACCAGATAATGGTAATGTCATACTGCTACATGTTTATGATCATGATAGGTCGGCTCGTGATGAGACCTCCTATCAACCAACTAGTACCTTGAGTATTTTACTTTATTTTTTGTGGGTCCCCTTTTCTTACCGAGAAGCGTTTGACTGCTTTCTCAGGAATCCCTGGGCAAAGCATCTCAAAGGCTCATAATTGGAGTTTAACTCTTGCTAGCTACTTTTACCCTTTGGGCCTTTAGCCCCTTCTTCCCATGAGGCAATGTACAAACCCTTCCTAGGTTAATTCATCCTAATGCCCAAAAGATGGGGAGGTGGAAGGAATAAAGATGGAAAGTGGTAAGTATGGTGGAAACAGGCGATGACTCTTCAAGGAACCACCCAGTAGCAACCTATCCTAAGGGGAACCGACTTACTAGGGCACCATGTCACCCTCCCAGGTTTAAACGAGACAAAGAGCATAAATTCCAAGCAAACGTTTTGAAATCAAGAAAGATTCAATACAACATATTCAAGTGCTTCAAATATCAGAGTGATACATACCATAATACCTGGACTCATTACCTCATGGAGCAAGACCCATTGCCTCCTAGGACCAACCCGATGTGATGGACGCTATTGCTGGTGATGTGTAGAATGTATTGAAGAAAAGAGGGGTCCTCCGGGGCCATGCTCAAATCATCTGGGTCTTAGTACTCCATGCCTGGAACTTGTGGACCTCGAGACATGATCTCTTTAGTTATCCTTAGGCTAGGGGATAACATTTGGCTCCAACTTGGGGACATGAGCTCACCGTAGAGAGCATGAGAACCTCAACATCTATGGTATGACCCGTGCTTGCTAAATCTCAACAAAAGATATTAATAACATTTAGGGTGGTGATATCACCCTTTGTCCATATGTGACAAAAAAAATCAAAACTCTAATCTCACATATGATCATGAGCATACATATATACAAATGAAGTAAAGCAAATGTGTAAATGCATCTAAGTTGCTAGAATGATGTGCAAATGGTATGTATAGTGGATGAAAATGCCTATCTACCTACCTACACTTACCTGTACTTACCTGTCATGTTGTCAGTGGGAAATAAAGCTTGAGGTGGATATCATTCACAGGTAGTCTCAGAGCTTCTCCCTCAAGTGTTGACAAACTAAAAGAATTCACCCTTGCTTGACCAACAATCTTGTATGGTCCTGTCCATAAGCCATCAAGCTTCTTGTGCATACTAGGCTTCTCCCTTCTCTTGTCCCACAATAGTACCAAATCCCCTTCCTTGAGGCTTCTATCTTTTGCTTTGTGATCAAAAGTCTCTTTGACCTTCTCTTGGTTCTTTGCCATTTGACCCGAAGCGGTCCTCCTGGATTCATCTAATTCTGTCAATTGGCCAATTCATCCTTGAAGCACCTCTTGGTCTGCTGTATATTGTTGGGCAAAGCGGAGGATGGGAATTTGGAAATTCACAGGTAACTTATCTTGCGACCCATATACTAACTCGAAGGGAGTCTTTCTTGTAGAAGTCTTTGTCGTTATGCGATCTTCCCACGGAGCATATTTGATCTTGGTATCCCAAGCCTTCTTGTTCTCTTCTATAACCTTCTTAATGATGTTCATGAGATTCTTGTTGCTTGATTCCGCCAAACCATTACCTTGAGGGAAATAGTTTGACGAGTGGGATAGAGTGATGCCATACTTGAAACAGAATTCTGCCAAGGCGAGGGAGCTAAATGCTTTGGAATTATCTGTGGTGATCTTGGCAGGTGTCCCAAATCTCCTTATAATTCTATCTTTCAAGAATTTCATGACCACATCTTTAGTTTCCTTCTTTGTAGGAATGGCTTCTACCCATCTAGTGAAATAATATGTGGCAGTCAAAATCCATTGCTTGAGTTATCCTTGAATTCACCGATAAAATCCAAACCCCACTGCTGGAAAAGGGGTTTCTATAACCACATGCTTTAGAGGTTGTGCAGGGAGCTTTTGCTTTCCTGCAAAGTACTGAAAAGGTTGGCAAGAGCAGACATATCTATGAGTATCAACGAACAGTGTTGGCCAGTAGTATCCAACCCTCAAAATCTTATGGGCAGTGGTACAAGAAGCAAAGTGCCCTCCACAATACCCTGTGTGTAGCTCCTTTAATAAACGATTAGCTTCATCCTTATTCACGCATCTAAGGAGGAATCCATCGAGGTTTTTCCAACCTAAACTGTCCTGGGTCAAGCAATACTTCATGGCCTTGAGTCTCAGATCCCTTCTTTTATAAGCTATCAAGTGGTCTGGGCAAGTTAAGTTCTTGAGGTAGTAGATAATGTCAGAGTACCATTCATCATGTTCTAGTTCACTTACTACAATGTTCACTTGTTCGTTTTCCCCCATTTGTATGGCTTCTTCATTGCTCTCAGTTAACATTTGAGCTAGCCCTTGTCCTTTTATGATCTTTGTGGGTTTTATCTCTAGGTTGTACTCTTGGATTTTGGACACCCACTTCCCCCTAGTTCCCATGCAATCTTGTTGTGACAAAACATCTTTTACTATCGGG
>JASDQU010221249.1:564-17839 GCA_032191745.1 Picea mariana
GCGGATGAAACGGGGTGCTGCAAGAAAACCAGGGTTTGAAAAACATGACGTGCAGAAGAATGGTTAATGGATAAAAAGGTACCATGCACATGAAACATAATGAAAAGGGGAAAAAGTGACAAGTATTAGTGCAACACAACTTTCATTTCCCCGACACGCTATAAAGTCAGAAAGGGGGAGGAAAACTGACCCATTGTGATTTTTTCTATGGAGGAAAACATTGAGTAGATTGGAAGAACAATAGAGTATGGAATTTGCCTACCACCTGATGAATTCAGAGTTTTCATTTGAATTTAACCACCATGGCACCACCATGGGTTGGAGCACCAAGCGGAACTAGACGAAGCACCCGGAGTAGCACATCTGGACCACAAGGCATAACCAGTGAGATTTCGACTGTGGTGAATGTGGATGAAATCCACACACCAGAATATGACCAAGCCACATTGCATGTGGAGGAGGAGAAAGAATCCACACAGGATCCTAGCTAGCTGGTAGAGGATGTCGAGCAGACAGAATCCGACGTGTCAAGGGGAAAAGGGCCACAAGAAGAAAAACCATCCATGGAATCCATGCAGTAGGGCCCGAAGCTAGAACTAGAGCAGGAAATGGAGCAAGAGGGGGGAGTACCATCCCCATAAGGGAAAACTAAGTTGAGAGCAAAAACTGGTATGCAGGGCATGCAACGCACTCACGTAGAGCTAAGTATAGTAACGTCGAAAATTCCCAATGAAGTGAAAACTGGGGATAACATGGTAGGAGGAGTCAATGCCCTTAAATACTCTGACCATGATGTTTCAGATGCCCCAAAGTTCCTAGATTTGGAAGCACAGAGTTACCTAGAGAGCAGGGGAGAGGGCCCATCAGGCATGCCACTGTTGGAGCCTTCACAGTGGATCATAGACCTATACAACATGGGTATCATGAACCTCTTAGACATACCACACTTCAGGTGTGGGAAATACATAAATTCATTCGTTAAACAATTGATAGAAAGGGTGCACAGAGGCATCCTATGGATGGACAGGCTAGTAATGATCAATGTTGACCTCATCGCAGAGATTACAGGGCTCCCAATAGATGGGGAGAACTCGAAGCAATACATAGAAGACAAGACTCAGGAAAAGGCCATCTCCGATGAGATTAAATATAATTATGGTGTAGAGAGGGGGAATAGAGGAATCAAGATCAATGACATCAATGATCATGCGACTCGGTTTGCACCCAGATTGCTCGGTTGTAAATTAATGTGAAAGTGTTGAAAAGAAGAAGTGTTCGCAGGAGTAGTAGAAGTTGGGGCTGAGTGCACAAAGGGGAGATCAATGAGTTGGGCCCCGTACCTACTCAACTCATTCCTAGAAGACCATAAGGAGGCACAAGATTGGGGCTCTTAGTTCCACTATTCATGGTTACCCATCCTCATTACACTTACGGGGTGGCACAAACTGACATATACGATGTTCCTGATAAGGACATGCAAATGTGATGCAGCGTGCTACACATCACTGCAAAGCATCGTAGATACCAAGGTAAAGAAATTAAACGATCACATGTTCACGTAGTACTTAATAGAGATTCAAAACAACGTGGCAGATACATGGAGGATCTCACCATAAAATGTCCAGGAGTATGGACAGATAGTGATTTTTTGCGCATAACGTCATAACATGTGGCTACAGGAAAAGAAGGACCCCACCAAGGAGTGGTTGCAACTGAAATACTGCGTGATGACATAGGACATCCACATGGAGGTCCAAGAGTGGCCTAAGGAGTGGAAAGTACCAGATATTCCAAGCACAATGCCACCAGTACAAGTCCAGACACAGGTTAGCACAGTCCATGTGTAACGGATAGGTAGGAATGGCGTTACCCAGCAAAAGAAAATAGCAAAAGAAGTGCGTAGATCTCCTGTCCTATGCGGAGTAGGGTTTTTGTGGCTCTGTGCATGTAACCGATTAACATAAGATAATATAAGAGAAGAAGAGTTGGTGGACATTGCCCCAGGGGGGGTGAACCACGTATATGTTGTGTTGCTCTGCTTTGTGTGATGTGTTGGTGTATTTATGTGTGACTTTCTAGGATATAGATGAATGTTAGATAGGATTGATGTTTCTTTGTGCTTAATGATGTGGATGGATGTTATATCTGACCTATGTGAGTATGCTTAGTGCCTGAATGTACTATATGTAATATGTTCCTTTTATGCTAAGTGCTATTAGATGTGGATCTGGTTGAATACTACAATGCTCTGTAATTAGGGTTTGTCTGCGCTGTTACTGAATATTGATGAATGTTACTGTTAAGTGCTTTGTTAAGCGGTTAGAATAATAGATTTGTGTCCTAGCTAAGGTTGCATACATCTGAGTCCTGCAACCACCCTTGCCTCTACCTCGGGTGAGAGTTCATCTGCTTCGCAGGTGTTTTCGAAAGGGCTGGTAGTTAGGGTTTTGTTGGTGCGTTGTTGTAGCATTGAACCCTAGGTCCGCCCCTGTGCCAACAAATGGTTCAGTTGCTAGGACATGAAACTGTGATTGCTGGGAACTGAGGAAGAAGAATCTTTGTGCAAATATCCGACCTAAAAATGTGAAATCTCTGTGCATAGATCTGTTTCCCTAGTGCACATTACTCTACTCGATTTGTGGAAGCTCTGTGCTAAAGAAAGAAGTCTGATCTGAAGAAAAGAGGTAAGATCTAGGAGCTTTGTACCCTGATAAAGGTGAAAGTGAGAATAAAAGAGGTAAGATCTATAATCTCTATGCTTTATTAAAGGTAATAATAGTGAAAAGTGTTAGATCTAAAAGCTTTGTGCTCTTTAGAAGTAAAATAAGTGGAAATTTTTGTTTCTAAAGCATGGATCTAGGTATGTTTGATAAGATTTGTCCTAACTTGAAAACTAGGGCACTGATATAAGAAAGAAGATTTTCTATGATTAGATCTGATAAGAATAGTGAAAGATATGTTATACCTATGCATAGAAAGAATGGTTGGACTAACGAATGGATGCAGGACCCTAGAAATAATTTGTTGCAGGTTAGCTACCATGATTCTAGCACGCAATACAGGAGAGGTTGGAGATCATTTAAAACAAATAGAGGATTAACTCTTTGCTATATTTGCAGAAGACGAGGACATCTTTCTAAGGAATGCCCTGGAAGAACACCTAGTTGCCTATGTTGCCATGTTATGAACCATGGATCATTGGATTGCCCTAGAATGATTGCTAAGGTTGAAAGAATTAATATGAACCAAGAAAACCCTAGGGCAGATCCAGAAACTGAGCTCATGACAGAACCCCAGAAAACATTAGAGAAAGTATTGCTACAGATGAAGGAAACCTTGAATGACCACCGACATGTTAGCTTATCGGAGGTATTTAAATAAAAAGAGTACATTGAAGCAAGAATAGAAGACTTTGACATTGACTGTGTTTTGGATGAAGAAACACAGGTGAATATCATGACAGAAAGAACTTGGGAACTTTTAGGGGAGCCTGCTATGACTCCTTCATTGAGAGGAATAGGATTATTCAGAGGAAAATTGATAAACCTATGTGGAAATCTTACCTAGATAACTATGAGTGCCAATGGAACTTTGACAGAAAAAGCATTTGAAGTTCTTAAGTTTATTGAGGACAGCGCTCCATTTACTATGTTGCTCGGGAAACCTTGGATTGAAAGAGATCAGGCAAGAAGGAAAGAAAAAGAAGTCTTAGAGCAGAAGAAGCAATAGTTAAAAGATTTCATGACTAAGAAGATCACGCACTTGATTGAAGAATAGGAGAACCAAGTGAAGATACTTAAAGTTAGGGACTTGGATGTCAAAGTAAGAAGGACACTAGAAGACCCACAAAAAATTGCAGTACCTATTCCAGATACAGATGAAGTATTACCCCTGATTTCTAGGAAAGAATCTCAACATCGCGAAGTTACTCTACCGAAAGAAGATAAGAATCAGAATGGAAAAAGGAATTCTGAGACAAAGCTAACTGGAAAAAAGGCTAGAAAACTAAATAATAAGAAAGCTAAGGTTGAAAAGTTACAGAAGGTTCTTGAAGGAACTTCGCATAAGGAAAAATTGCAAAATTGGAGCTTCACCGGAATATCAGAATAGCGTCACATGGCACTTTGTCATGGCGAAGAAATATAACCATTGGGAACAATATATCCGTTAGACTGATGCCCTGAATGAATAAAAAGGCATTTATGGTCAGGCAGCTTGAAACCAAACCGTTGGTACCGTGCCATAACAGGTAGAACTGAATTAATGAAGGCTTCTTACTCGTTGCAAGCGATCTGTTGCCAAGGTATCTATTTATCTCATTGCGCCATGCACCGAGAACACTTTTGCTAACTGTGAATTTGAGCCCACAGATTAGCTGATTTTTCACAGTGATCATCATGCTATTGCCATCTTGAGAGATTAATCTTCGAACCCGAGATTGTGAACCCCGAGCGTGTATGTCGAACAAATTCAATGCTGCAAAGAAAATTGTCGAGGAAGTTCTCATCAACCTCATGACCGAAAGAGTAATGTCGATGTCTGAAGGTATACAAGCGTCATTGATGAGAGGAGTGCAAGCCTCTCCATTGACTGCTCATAGAGCTGGGCCATCCTGACCAACAATAGAAAAGAAAACCAAGCACAGAGATGATTTAGCCAATGCCAAGTTGATTCCATCTATATTACCTGACTATATCTTTCCTCTATCTATCTCGGTAAGTCGTGATAGTGTACCCATAGATTTCGAGTACACCATGGTCACTACGTACCTCCCAAAGGGGATATGCGCAGTTTGAGCACAGCAAGACAAAATCACAGCGTTGAAGTTCAGTGACTTCAACCTCAGAGATCGCAAAAACCACAACATGCTCACCCCGTACAAATACCTGACCAGAACAAAGGGAAAGAATTCAAAGATAATCCCTCAACCATGGAGGATGAACCTCGCGCAATCCACCTTGTTAAATGTCATGAAAATCCCCCACTTTGGAAGGCATCAGGAAGTCAATGCCTATGTCAAGCTACTATTGTCATGTTACCATGGTAGTTACTTGTGGCTAGACCATCGTATTATAGCTAAACCAACATTGATCCATAAGATCACAGGCTTAAGTATGCAAGGACCTGACCCACAGGATTTCTACCCAGGAAAAGCCACAAATCACGCGCTAGCACAGAAGATCAAGGATGTATATGGAGATGATGAAAACGAGACGTGAGGCTACAAGGTAGCCTCCATCCATATTGGCGTAGTGTGCCTAGCATGTTAGTTAATAGCTGGGAAGTTGGTACGCAAGAACCGACCCACACAGGTCACTGGCTTCGTCGTCGACCTTGTGGGGAAGTGTTTAGAAGGATTACAGATGAACTGGGCGAAGTACCTAGTGAATCAGTTGGAGCTAGACTGCCACGAAGCAGAAGATCAAGGCTATGAATTCCACTTTAGTTGGCTCCTGATCCTTATCACCTTTGTTTCCTGGGAGATGCCGGAAGGTGTGACCTTCTCGAATATTGAACCATTTGAGCCGCTCGCCGTGAATTTCGCTACACTTTGGTATTCGAGTGATATGAACAAACAATGGCACTCAAACATTTTTTTTCATACCTATTACCTTTAGCTGAAGAGAGCCATAGAATCTGAACCTCGCATGACCCTGAACACCCTACATAGGTTTCGGCCCCTGATGAAGTTCAATGCAGATCGACATTTTATTTACATTACAGCGCGAGACGATGAACATAAGCACCATATTCAATCGTACTACAAGATGAAAAAATAAGACCTCGAGGAGATCACTAAGGACTGATTGGAAGACCTCCTTATTCCAGCAGACCCTGCCGAGATGTCCTACCCTGACAGCCTAGAAACCACGCAGAATACACCCGTACTGAGCAGGACAAAGAAGACTGAAGAGGTCCAAGATTTAAGCAACTCCTCAGGGAAGACTGCTTCCATATCACCTGAACAAGGACATGATGGCAAAGAGATCAATGGCACAAAAGATGAACAAAAGCAAGGCGAAGTAACACCACCAAGAGATGAGACTGATCCCCAAAAGAAGAGGAAGGTTTCTCCCCCGAAACCTTCTTCCCGAAAGAAATCAAGAGCCACTGTGACTAAGATGAAGACTAAACTTACTCCTGATGAATTTGACTTCATCATAGCAGCTCTAAATGACGCTTCACTAGAGATCATGGAGAAACAAGAAGCTAATCAAGAGGAAATGTACGGTAGAATTGAGGTCAAACTTCGAGGGGTACATCAAGCTCTTCAATCCAGTTGCGCAGTCTCCACTACGCCCCTTCCATTGAGAGAACAAGAGTTGGGAGATGAGTCAGCCCAACTTCACTGATTAGTTGATGCAGTTGAAGCTCACCTTTGTTGTGCACAAGAGGAAACAGAACAAGCCACCCAGGCTTTGAAGCAAGTACAAGGAGTACTTGAAGAACAACGTTGAGTTGTAGAGCAGGAGAATATTTCTCTCAAGATAAAGTTTGATGAGGAGAAAGCACAAATGTAGCAAGAAAAGGAACAATTACTCGCAATGCAACTTGAGGTAAAAGAAGCAGTCAACAGAGCACTTCACTCTATGATAGGCTTAGAGCCACAAGTAGAAGACCAGGTTGAGAATCAAGTAGAGAATCTCGCGGAAGCCATCCAACAGCTACAACAAAGAATATCAGATTTAGAGCTTCGGATAATGCCCAGCACTCTGCAAGATGTACGAGATCAAAGAGAAGTGACTGCCTAGAGTACAGTTAAGAGAATAGAGGTTCTTTCCACGGAATGAAAGCAACTCATTGATCGCAATGCCCAGACTTATGAGAAATTAACTGAGAATGCAGAACTAAAGACACTAAAGTCGCAACTCTAGGAGGTGAAGAAGCAAGTAGAAACAATACAGGCTCAGTTGAAGCCCCTATCAATTGTAGAACAAATGAAGAGATCCCAAGAGTAGTGCACTGCCCAACAATAGGTTCACGCTGTTCAGAGAAGATTTATGGAAGTAACTTAGAGGCTCCAACCTGTACAGGATGAGACTTACCAATTGTTCATAGAGATCGAAGGTCGAGGAGAAGAACAAGAGAAAGTTGTTGTTGTAGCAGAAAAATGCCTAGAAGGACCTGTGAACGAGGCAGTCATCCAAGAGATTGTTGAACAAGAGGCCATGTCACAGCAACAAGTCGAAGCATCTTGAGCCAAGATCGAGGCTTTTGAAGTAGAACTAGTCATATCAAAGTGACTTGGGACGAGTCACAGGTGAGTGTTGGGGGCTTGTTGTCCCTTGACCAAGTTTTGAGGATAATTGGTCATGATTGACCTATTTTGGGACTTCAACAGGCTCTTGAAGGCAGAGCGCAAGATGAAGAAGAGATCATGGGATCTCGGCCTCTTTTAGGGCCCTTTTTGGGATTTGGGATTATGTAATGGGTATGGGAAGGTCGGCCCATGGGTTTACCCATGCCTAGGCCCACTTTTGTAATATATGTATAGAAGCTAGGTGATGTAGAAAATAGTAGTGATTGATCTATGTGATCGAAGGATTGTAAAGTTCTCTGTGCATACTATGTAAGACTGGTAAGGCTAAGTGCAAGGGACCGTAAGAGATCGAGAGGAGGCTTTATGCTGAACCTAACTCAGGGAAGGAGGATCTAGCAAAGTGCACAGATCACCTGTCTTATGCAGAGTAGGGTTTTTGTGGCTTTGTGCATGTAACTGATTAACATAAGATAATAAAAGAGAAGAAGAGTTGGTGGACGTATCCCTAGGGGGGGTTGAACCACGTATATGTTTTGTTGCTCTGCTTTGTGTGATGTGTTGGTTTCTTTATGTGCGACTTTCTAGGATATACATGAATGTTAGATAGGACAGATGTTTCTTTGTGCTTAATGATGTGGATGGATGTTAGATCTTACCTATGTGAGTATGCTTAGTGCCTGAATCTGCTAGATCTAATATGTTCCTTTTATGGTAAGTGCTATTAGATGTGGATCTGGTTGAATACTACGATGCTCTATAATTAGGGTTTTTCTGCGTTGTTACTGAATATTGATGAATGTTACTGCTAAGTGCTTTGTTAAGTGGTTAGAATCACAGATCTGTGTCCCAGCTAAGGTTGCATACATCTGAGTCCTGCAACCACCCCTGCCTCTACCTCGGGTGAGACTTCATCTGCTTCGCAGGTGTTGTCGAAAGGGCCGATAGTTAGGGTTTTGTTGGTGCGTTGTTGTAGCATTGAACCCTGGGTCTTCCCCTGTGCCAACATCAAGCAACCTCTTTGGAGGTACCTCACCTTTCAAGGTACAAGTTAATTTGGATATTCTTGTATTTGAAGGACAGATAGATGCAAATTCCCAAGAAAAATGGTTAATTTTTGTAGAAGGTTATTTCTTTGTTCACAATTTTTCCGACAAGGAAAATATCACCTTCGCACTCCTTAAAAATCTCCCCCATGTCAAAAATTGGTGGGAAACTTACTTGGAGCAAAGTTCCAGAGATGAGTCTGAAATATATGAGGTCGAGCCCAGTTGGGATTATTTTGTGGATGCGGTCAAGGAACAATATTACCATGTTGGTAACTATGATGACCATTACATGAGATGGACCACGTTGCATCAAGAGAGGGGAAAAGCAGTGCCAGAGTTTACCAACACCTATCATACTTTGCGCACCAAGATGGGTACCAAATATTCTGAGCGACATTTGGTTCTGAAATATCATGGGCTCTACATATGTACATCCAAACAGAAATGGAGTTTATGGACATCTCATCGTTGGGAGATGCCTATAGATATGTTGTCAAAATTGAGAAGAAATTTAGGCACCAGAACAAATAGGAGTTCAAGTATGCAAATATGCAACAACCAATGCATGATAAAGATGACTCTAACAAACAACCTCCTGAAAACCAGTCAAAGCCATAAGAAAAGAAGGGTCATGGGAAGACCAAGAAGCACACTGGAAAGTAGTTTTATTTCCACAAAATCCCCTGGAACAACACTGATGAATGTTTCTCAAAACAATCATTGGTGTTCGAGATCAAAGACAAGGAGTCGAACCCTGATTCAAAATCCGATTCAAAAAATAATGGAAAAACATAGATGATCAATGCAAACCCCACCGTTACTTTTGCGACCACAACAATTCAAAAAAAACAAACAAGATATATTGAAGAGGGGGAACACCTCTTCCATTCAAATATTTGGGTGAAGGGGAACCCGTTTCATTTCATTGTTGATATCAAAATCCAAAATAACCTCATCTCAGCAGAGGTCGTCAAATAGTTGGTATTATCGACAAAACCACACCCACAACCATACAACATCAGGAGCCTTCGCCAAAGACAAGATCTTCATGTCATCCAGTAGTTTCGATTGTCATACGACAACCATCCCTTCAAGGATGAGGTATTATGTGATCTTTCCCCGTTGGATGTCTATGATGTTCTTTTGGGACAACCATATATGTGGATGCACCATGATATTTATGAATCTTGACCCTGTAGTTTCATTGTTACTCTGGGGGGTCATCTCTACAGGATACCAGAGGTAGTTCCAGCTATTGTCCCACCAAAACAATGCCATAAGGTAGTATCTCATACTATAAAATTCATCTTCTTCACAATTTGTTCAAAAGGTGAACAAAATAACATCGCAACCGTTGCAGCCTTAGTCCAAGAACCTTCTATCCAACAGAAGAAGGTCGACAAGATTTAAGCAAAGTGCAAGGATTCCTTTTGCACACAGTCATCTAATGTATTCAAAATGGTTAAAAATGTCAAACCATTCTAGCCACAGGTTTGTGATAGCCTTCAACAAGCTAAGCAACGCAACTTCTCCAGCAAGGCAAGCAGCTCATCAAGATGCAGATTCGGCAAACGCTTTTCCCTCTCCTCCGGACACTCAACTCAATGGATACCATTTATTCCTAAGGAGGGAGTATTGATCTAGGTGGATATCAATGGTGAACCACCTATTCCATCTGGCTCAATACAATCTTCTAGAAATTTACTATTTTTTGCAGTTTTTCAGTTCCTAAACTTCTAGGCCCAATTTGAGGGCTTGAATGAAGTTTTTTCGAGATTGAGCACTTCAATTATAGCCAAAGAATTTTAATGAGCCCCCAAAATTAATCTCCTCCATGATACCTTTCCAATGAGCTATCGAGTGCCCCAAACGAAGATCGTATGCCAAAGTTACGCCCCCGAAAAGTTGATACACCAAACTACCCAAAACGGAGTCCACAAAACTTTTGGCTTTTCATCTTCTGAGTTTAGGGTTTTGGACTTTCTTTATGTTGAAAATTCCTTTAGCGCCTCATTGCAATCCATATTCTTTCCAATTTTAGTATCCATGACATTTCTTCTCAAAGATAAGTTGCCACCATTCTAGCGAGTCTTTCACTCTGTATTTTTACAGTCTTGTACATTTCCTTGATTAATAGAAATTATGTATTATTGTATCTCTATGTTTATGGTTATATCATTGATAAATATATGTTATATTATTGGATATCTGATATATATATGTACATTTCATTATTATATCTCCTCTCTCATTTCGTGCCGAAAATAATCTGGATCAGTGGTATCAAAGTAGGATGCTCTTGATCGTTTTTTCAGTGCATGTCCCCGACAAGGTATGACTATAGCAAGTTGGGTCTCGATATTGTCTCTCTTGAGGAAAATCGCTCTCACCCACCCAAGAAACCCTTCATGGTGGAAGAAAATAAAAACGACAGAGAAAACGATTCTATTAATTAATTTTTTGAGCAAGCTCTCACGCGACAAAGGGACGAAATGATGGAGAATTTTTTCCACATCCTTCAATGCCTACCAATAAAAACCGGCACGTTTTGATGAAGCAACCACTTTGGAGGTACCTCACCTTTAAAGGTACAATTTAATTTGGATATTCTCATATTTGAAGGACATACAGATACAAATGCCATAGAAAAATGATTAAATCTTCTAGCAGTTTATTTCTCTGTTCAGAATTTTTCCTACAGGGAAAAGTTCACCCTCGCACTCCTTAAAGGTCTCCCCCATGTCAAACATTGGTGGGAAAGTTACTGGGAGAAAAGTTCCACAGAGAGGTCTCGAATATACAAGTTCGATCCCACTTGGGATATTTTTTTGGATGTGGTCAAGGAATAATATCACCCTATTAGTAACTATGATGACCAGTACATGAGATCGACCACGATGCATCAAAAGAGGGGCCAAGAAGTGCCAGAGTTCACCTACACCTTTCATACCTTGCACACAAAGCTGGGTGTCAGAGATTTTGAGTAGCATTTGGTTCTGAAATACTGTGGGGCTCTACATAGGTACATCCAAACTGAAATGGAGTTTATGGACATCTCATCATTGGGCATTTCCTATCAAATACTCTCAAAATAGAGCATAAATTTAGGCACAAGAACAAACGGTAGTTCGACACAAGAAAAAATCGTAGTTATTTATTATATATTTCTCTCATTTTGTGCCACAAATAATCTGGATAGTGGTATCAGAGAATGTTGATCTTGAACGTTTTTTTTAGTGCATGTCCCTAACGATATCTGATTATACAAAGTTGGGTCTCGAGCTCGTCTCTCTTGAGAAAAATTTCTCTCGCATGCTCAAGAAACCCTTCATGGCGGAAGAAAATAAAAATGACAGAGCAGGAAATTATATTAATCTATTGCTTGAGCAATCTCTCATGTGATAGAGGGACGAAATGATGGAGAATTTTCCCCACAAACTTCAACGTCTTTCAATAACAATTGGCGCATCTTCATCAAGAGACCACTTTAGAGGTACCTTGCCTTTCAAGGTACAAGTTAATTTGGATATTCTCGTATTTGAAGGACATTTAGATGCAAATGCCCTAGAAAAATGGTTAAATATACTAGAAGGTTATTTCTCTGTTCACAATTTTTCCAACAGGGAAAATATCACCTTCGCACTCCTTAAATATCTCCCCGATGATCCAGATGGATTTCAGTGGCCTCCCACCTATTCCAACTAGCTCATTTTGGCAGTTTTCCATTTGGGCAGTTTTTTCCTAGTTTTTGGGTCCTTGACTTCCTCAAGTACACCTTTCCAATGGGCTATCATGCGCCTAAAATGAAGATCGTATGAAAAAGTTCCAACCCCGGGAAGTTGATGTACTAACTTACCCAAACGTGGCCCACATGAATTTTGGTGCTTCATCTCCTAGGGTTAGGTTTTTGGACATCTAGGGTTTTTGACATTTCCATTTATTGTAAGAAGGCCTTGAGAGCCTCATTGTAATCATCTTCTTCTGAATGAGCACAACCGTCACATCTCTTCTATGAGATAAGCCGCCAACATTCTAGCAAGCTTGTTTTCCTCTGCATTTTAGAGTTTCAGCTTATTTCCTTATTGAATAGAAACTAGTTTTACTATATATTTGTTATTATGTGTTAAGAATCTTTTGATAATAATATATATTCATTTCATTTGGCTCATAAAATACAGATCACCCCATGTCAAACATTGGTGGGAAACTTACTGGTAGAAAAGTTCCATAGATGAGTCTAGAATATATGGGGCCGAGCCCACTTGGTATTTTTTTGTGGATGCGGTCAAGGAACAATATTACCTTGTTGGTAACTATGATGACCAATACATGATATGGACCACACTGCATCAAGAGAGGGGCCAAGCAGTAACAGAGTTCACCAACACCTTTCATACCTTACGCACCAAGCTGGGTATCAAATATTCTACGCAGTATTTGGTTCTGAAATACTATGGGTCTCTACATAGGTACATCCAAAATGAAATGGAGTTTCTGGATATATCATCATTGGGAGCTGCCTATCGATATGCTATCAAAATAGAAAATAAATTTAGGCACCATAAATAACAGGATTTCGGGTCTGCAAATCTCCAACAACCAAAGTATGATAAAGACAACCCTAACAAACAACCTCCTGAAAACCAATCCAAGCCATAGGGAAAGAAGGGTCATGGGAAGACAAAGAAGGACACTGGAAAGTGGTGTGATTTCCACAAAATCACTGTTGAGTCTCCATTTTGAAACTTATAATACCCTATATCACCTTGTATTCGAGTCCTTTTTGCCTATGTTATAATCCTATACTTGACTATTTCCTCCATAAACATACCTAATGACCTTGTTCATATACACAAGAGGTAACTTATGATTAAAGCATGTTTTGTTTAACTTTCTTGAGTTAATTCAATTAAAGTGTTTTATTTTTGTATAATCCTAATTGTTTGACTCATGAGTAGCCTATTCTGGTACCTCAACATTCCAATACTACAAGTCACCGTGCAATTCGGTACCAAGTCTATTCTAGTACCCAAGAAAGTTTTGATCCGGTACTGTCTACTCTGCATCCATTCCGGTACCAAGTCATGCGCTATTTCGGTACTACCTGTGCGTCTAATCTGGTATTCAGATTCGCGACTGTGTGTATTCCGGTACCAAAACCCCTATTTCCAGAATGCACTAGTTGGACCAGTATGTTGATGAATATTTCGACCAGGAAGTTGGATCGAAGCTTCCAAATCAATTTTCCAGATCACGATAGACTACATCACTCTTCCACTTCGTGTCATGAGGATGGAGTCGATCCTTAGAGATTTGATGTAAATACCAATTATAATATTTTTAAAACTGTTTGATGCTTATCCATAGACATTGATAGTATCGTCATACCTTCTTTATAAGGGATGTTGTATAGACAATAGTGTGTGTGGATAATAAGGAATATAACAAAGTAGTTTGTCAGAACCAGATGATACATACCGTTTCTATGTATGAGATGAAGAAATGTTGATCCAATTTACCATTTGAAGTAATGCAAATGATCTATTATGCAAATTCCTAAGTATGAGTAAAATGTTTTAGTCTATTATTTTCTTAAGAGGTTCCTTGTTGGTTCGGCAAGGGCCCACCACCCCAACCAAGGTAAACCTCCCTGTATATGCTTTGTGTGATTGTGTGAGTATTCTACAGTAGTGTGTTGTCAATGATTTTAAATCAATTTCAAGAGTTCAACATTAAGTCATTTGTTTCTGAATTGGTGTGAACAATCATATGCTAGATCGAATAGATATTTTCCTTTTCAAATACTAGAGATTGCCATTTAATTGTTTGGACTGTGGGATGGTTAAGAAAATGATATTTTGAGTTTATTATTGCAGTATTCTCGGTACATAAAGGAAGCAGAAGACTTTATATCTCATCTTCATGTCCTATAATGAAGTATCTCAGTTATGCTGATTGTTCCTTGTTCTGATTTGTTTGAATTGAACAAAGTTGGAATTGATTTCGATTTCAAGAGCGATTGGAGTTGACTATTAATCACTGTTTTGATTGCTACAGGAAACAATATTCTTAAGATCATCTCTCTAATTCATAAGCCTGGAATGAACAGACTTGTTCCCTAAGATAGAATCTTTTTGATTGATTGCTTGCTTGAGAAGTTTTATTATCAGTTTTCTCTTCTAAGTTCAAAGGTGTGTGAATCATTCAGAAATTTTAGAAACAAAGTCTTATGTTATTAATTATTTCCTGTATACAACAGACATAGGTAGGTTACATGTTCTCGACACATATAGTGTAACAACTCTTTTGATTACGAATCCCATATTGACATATAAATGAGTGTAAGATATATATATATATTGAACATATTTATACACCAACATTTTGGCGCCGTTGGTAGTGATTGAACCCTTTGAAAAATGGGCTTTAGATTTTGTAGGACCTATCAACCCCATGTCTCAAAGGAAAAAGTACATCTTAGTTTGCACATATTATGTAACAAAATGGGTAGAAGCCAAGGCTTTATATTCAGCCAATGAACAATCTGTTGTAGACTTTCTCTTTGAGGAAATTTTTACTCGTTTTGGTGTACCTTAGGAAATAGTCACTGACCAAGGGACACAATTCACCTTAAATTTGGTCAAGGCTCTTATTGAACAGTACATGATCAAACACAGAAAATATTCACCCTATCACCCCCAAGCAAATGGCCAAGTAGAATCAACCAGCAAAGTGATAGAGGCCATCCTCACTAAGACTGTCCAGGTGCATCACAAGGAATGGGCCAATAGGTTGCATGAGGCCTTATGGGCCTATAGGACAACTTGGAGAAATACAACATGCCATACACCTTATGAGTTGGTGTATGGGAAGTAGGTACTACTTCCCATATACTTTTAGGTAAAAACCTTCAGAACTGCCATACAATTAGGGATGGATCTGAACAGAGCTCAAAAACAGAGGATATTACAATTAAATGAGCTTGATGAGATAAGACAGGATGCTCTACAAATAACCACCCTGATACAAGAGCAAAGGACCAAATGGAACGACAAGTACATCAAAAATAAGTCCTTTCAGTCAGGTGATTGGGCCCTCCTATATGATAGTAGATTCAAAAATTTTAAGGGTAAATTGTCTACTAGATCATTGGGGCCCTATGAGGTTGATACATTTTATGACAATGGTTCAGTAAGGATAAAGACCATTGATGAGAATCATACTTCCCTTGTCATAAATGGGCATCAAATGAAGGTTTATCATAAGCCTCTATCAAAAGAGGATTTTGTCAAAAATGTTCTTCAGAGTTCTGAAGTGCAACTGGTAAGCAAGAGGGTTTCTCCTCCTGCTAACCTACCACAGTAAGTTCAAATGTATAATTTAATTTAGATATGTACATAGTTGTGTCATTAGATAGAACTTCTCTTTTATTCTTCTGATATAACTAAAAAAAAGTTGGTTGTGTTCCCATGTAGATAAATTAATAAGGAGGGCATTTACCAGATGGAGTCTTCTTTAAGTTTTCCAGACTCTTTAAAATTTAAAACACCAGTAAGAAGGAACTGGACCGATCTCGAGAAAAATCCATGGGACATTATAGAGAGTTTTCTTTAATTTTTTCAGACTCTTTAAAATTGAAAACACCGGCGAGAAGGAACTGGGCCGGGCTTGAGAAAAATCCACAAGACAATATAGAGAGTTTTCTTTAAGTTTTTCAGACTCTTTAAAATTGAAAATATCGGCGAGCATTATCTAATCTGGGCTCGATAAAAATACACAGAAAGGTAGTAGTTAGGATTATTATTATTATTGTAATAAAAAGGAAATTCCAATGGGAGTAGTGATTAGCCTGGTTCCAAAAGAGGAGGGTTCTAAAATCTCAACAACTGGACATCCAGTTTCCAGAATACACTCTTGTCACAAAACTCGGGGTCCAGTCACCAAATCCTTTTTGCAATGAAAACTCAGAACTCCTAAGTGTTGGTATTTGTTCCATCTACATGATTTTTCAGTCGAATCTGATCACAGAACACCAGCTATTTCTACAAGGCACTGCCACTAGGTACTGTGTCAAAAATATCTCAAGCACCAGAATACAATGTTCACCTCTGTTCTTATCTGGTACCGATGATTGCCTCTATGTTTATCTGGTACCAATGGTCATTGTTGCGCTATTTACAGTACTAAACCATATCACTATGCTTATCTGGTACTGGACCACATCTGGTACTGAAGAAGGGACCTTGTGCCATTCTGATACTGATTACACCCTTGCACACAGGTGATTCAGTACTCAGATGATTTGGTACTGGTAATAAGGTGACTGTTAGCTCTAATCATATTTCCAAGTTGCTTCTCGATTATTAGTACTAGGACATACAAATTCAACATTTTTTTCATTTTATTAAAGAAATTAGACTAAATATGCATTAAACATATGGTTACTCTCGAATCATGACACACTCCCTCCCACAAACTTTTGTAAAATCCTCGTCCACATTTTCGTATGGAGAAAACATCCCTGTTTCCCAAAATGTTGAGAGTACGAGGTCATTATGTCTCTCACCGGATCAAACTCATGCCCCTCTGTCTATCCGGTAAATAAACTTCATAATCCCATGATTGGCTACCGTGCCATATGAAAGGACTCAAGCCACATCTTTAAGCATAACAAATAATGATCCCGATTATGCCAGCCGATTTCACACTCACGAGTCCCGATCATAATGACCACATTCTTTGTCATCATTTAACACTCCCGCGAATATGGTCTGACACCAATTTTCCTATGAGTCTGTAAGTCGTTTGTTAAGGTCCTAACCCGCACATAGGTAGATTAATGTATTCGGATGTAATAAAGGTCAATATTAATAAGACCTTTCAATAAAATAGAATAAGGCGGATGTAAGAAGACCTAATAGAAGCTTCCGCTTCTAGAAGGATCTTCCTCTAGATGCTTCTTTTTAGT
>JASDQU010221252.1:5870-17818 GCA_032191745.1 Picea mariana
TTAAGGAATTTATAACTTATATCTTGCATTCCCATGTCATTGCTTATGTGCCTAGCAATTCTATAAAAGACATTTTAACTTAGTCTGATCCTGAAGGAAGAAGGGGAAAATGGATAGAAGCGATGTTGGATCATGACCTCGATATCAAACCTACAAAGCTGATTAAAGGTCAAGGGCTTGCAAATTTGATGGCACGGTCCAATTGTGATGTTTTGGGAATCAATTTTATTGTTGATTTATCAACAAATTCAGAAGAAGAAACAGTCCCACAGATATCCCAAAAGTTTCTTGATTCTCCTTGGTATGTTGATATTATTTATGTACTAATAAACTTACAAGCTCCTCCTGAGTTGAGAAAAACCAAACCCATATTTTTGAAGTTGAAAGCAGCAAAGTTTTGCATTTTGGACCATTCTTTGTATTGGAAAGATCCAGGTGGGATCTTGCTAAATTGTTTGTTGGAGGAAAAAATGAAAAAGGATATCAAAGAGTTTCACAAAGGTGATTGTGGGGGACATCATTATTGGAAGACCACTATGCACAAAATACTGAGGGAAGGGTTCTATTGGCCTGGTATTTTTTCTGATGTATAGAAGGAAGTTTCCAGCTACCATGAATGCCAAATCTTCGATGGAAAAAGAAAGTTGTAGCCTCTACCTTTAAAGCCTATCTCTGTTGAAGCACCATTCAAGCAATGGGGCCTTGCTTTTATAAGAGAAATTCATCTGCCATCTTCATCTCAACATAGGTGGATACTGACAACCACATACTACTTCACCAACTGGATTGAATCATTCCTCACAAGGCAAGCTACCGATACTGTCATTCAATTTTTAGAAAGAAATATTTTATCTATATTTGGCTGTCTAGTCAAGATCATTACTGACAATACAACATCATTCGAATCCAAGAAATTGGAGAAATTTTGCAGTGACTATAATATAACTCTTGGCCATTCCACAACTTATTACCCACAGGGTAATGGGTTGGTTGAATCGTCTAACAAAAGCTTGACCAGGATTATTAAGAAGCTTTTGTAGGAATACAAGAAAGATTGGCACAAAAAGCTCATCTATGTGTTATGGGCGGACAATATTTCCACTAAAAGGTCTATTTTTACATCACCTTTTTAGATCGTATATGGTACAGAGGAAGTTTTTCCTACCTCATTAGGACTTCTAGTGATGAGATAGCTGCAAGAACAAGAAGCTGAACCAAATGATGCTCTAAGGAGAATAAACCAATTAATACATGTGCAGCAAATGAGAGAACATGTCTTCAATGAATCATAGTTGCACTAAGATAAAATGAAAAGAGAGGTTGACAGACATACTAAGGAATATAATTTCAAGGTGAATTATTTGGTACTGAAGTGGGACGCAAGGAATGAAAACAAAGGGAAACATGGGAAATTTGATCATCTTTAGTTGGGACCATTAAAGGTTGTCACATACCATGGGAACAATGCCTATTTGTTGCAGGAGCTTAATGAAGATATTATTAGTGGGGGACCTATGAATGGAAGGTTTCTCAAACATTATCTTGTTTAAAAAAAAACAATCTCTTCATGTCATTGTAAATAACCATTTTATTTTTAGATGAAGCATTTTGAATCAATAATCAACAAAAAATTGAAGCCCGAAGTGAAGGCCCTAAGTTTATGCTGAGTTTGGTCAAAATTGCATCAAGAGAGTTTTGTAAATGAGTTTGTTTTGTCAGTTTAGATTTTTGAGTCAAATGAAGCCCAATGGTCAGGCACTTGTTCTATTGTTTTTTTCTACCTCACTGGGAGGATAGAATCCCCATTGCATCCATTTGTTAGCACCATGTTTTTTGTAGTTAGAGTCAGAGGTTTGTCCAAACATTTTCATAGTCATGTATTGATCTTTATAAAAATCAAAACTTTTCTGAATAAGTCGCAGTTGGTGTGTCAAAGTTTATGAGGTCAGTGATCAAATAAAGAATGGTTTGAAATTTCAAGTAAGGAGTTTGGCTATAAATTGGTAAAAGGATGTAAGGTTCACCATGTTTAAATTGTAAAGGTCTACTTTCCTAAGTATTGAGTCATGTCAAAAAAGTGGAATTTAGGTACCAAGGTCGAGTCAAGTGGTAAGGATAAAGGTAGTGTCAAAAGATATTATGGATCATCATTACCTAATCATGAAGTCAGACAAATGAACAATCATAACACTCCATATCATTTGTACCATTGCACACTTCAAAGGAGTACCCGTTGCACGAGTTCACTGCACAAATATTTAACCTTCCTTAAAACATCTCATCGCTATGGATTTTCCATCCCTTTTCATAATTTCATTCCTTATCCGTTCAAGCATAAATATTGGTCACCCTTCATGTTTCTCCATCACTTTCAAAACTTGTGCGTCGTCTATAGCTTTTCCAGTAAGCTCCAAAGACTTTTTCTACGTAAATATTGTGTTTCCAGTCCATACATAAATCTTATATTCTGATTCCACTGTGTATCCTCCATCGCTTTCAATCATTGTTCAAGAGTTTTCCTTGGAGCCCATTGCAGATTAGCTTCTGGAATGACTTTATTTTTCACACAGTCAACCTTCTTTCTTCTAAGCTAAATTTTTATTACCTACTCATGCACCAAGTTTTTTTGTCATTGTATGTCATTGTGCCCAAGTTTTTCGTCATTTTTTACTATTGTGCCGAGATTTAAGCAGTGCCAAAGTTTTTCGTTGTTGTTTACTATTGCGCCGAAATTTCCGTTGTGCCAAAGTTTTTCGTCACTTTTTACTTCTACGTCGAGTTTCTCATTGTGCTGAATTTTATGCCACTGATTTATTTTCCGCACAAAGTTTCATGTTGCTACCTTTCCTTGTGCATCATGCAAGAGTTACTATTCTTATTCGTTGCACACATAGGCTATTACAATCTATTGTTGTGCACCTGGAATTGACACATACCAACATCATGGCAACTTCTCAAAGTAAAAGAAAAAATGCAAGAAGCGGGAAGGTCATGAGGTTTGAACCACAAGATTTAAAGTTAATAAATGCACGCCTAGAGATCAGAGTTTCCTTTGAGCAGGTTGGATGCACATGTTTCTGTGAAAATATTCAAGGATATAATGCGCAGCTAACTAAGCAGTTCTCCCTTAATTTTATTGGTTTCAGTTTAACTATTGCAGGGATCACTTTTCAAGTGACAGAGGAAATTATGTCAGCTACGACGAAGATCCCTATGCAGGGAGAAAAATGTTTTAAAGATATGCGATTAGATACTTCATGTTATATTGATTTCATCAAGCTTGAATTTAGAAATCGGAAATTTGGAGCCAACATTCCCAGTGAGTATCTCCTGGAACCTTTTGAGAAACTTTTGAAGATAATCAGGAAGTACTTCACCTGTGAGAGAAGATTCAACAAGGTGCATCAATACCACATCAGGATACTAATGCATTTCATAGGGATAAGTCCCTTTAACTTACCTTTATTCCTATGTCTAAGCCTGAGAAAGATGGCAGACAGTTTCCAAGCCAAAGCTTCCCAACCAGAGAACAACTTATTCCATTTTTCCTTGATTAAGATGTTGGTGGTTGAGGAGCTAGGAAATTTAAACAGGGATTGGAATTCCTTCTTGATTTCAATAAACATTCCCAAATACCCTAAAGGAGATATTCCCTTATCTGATGAGAAATCAGTACTTCATACTTCAAAGATGAGAGGAGGAGATGTTGCTGAAAGAAGAAAAGGAAAAGAAATAGAAGATTCATCACTCAGTTAGCAACATCCAAGAAGATAAACAAACTAATATTTACTGACGAAACCAAGGAGACCCAAGCTCTTAGTAAACTGCACACCAGGTCCTATGCCAGGAAATTTCCCATATCCACAATTCAGCCAAGGATTTTTGAATGTGAAAACTAGGGGATTGATGAAAATCAAGTGGAAATAGGTGAGGAAGATCTAGATACTATGGAGGCAAAACAACAACTAAATAAAGCTCAACATGTCATAGCCCAATTCTATCAAGAAAACAGAGAATTGAGAAGGCATCTAGCAGAAAGAATTCCTGAAACACTAGCATCACAGAGTCAAGTAGGTTAAAGATATCCAACCTCACCAATAGGAGGAGAAAATAATATAAATTGGTTGAAAAAGAAGTTAAGAGAGGCTCAAGATGTGCTCATTGAGCTCGGGGAGGAAAAAAGGATATCAGAGGAAAGAATCATGGAGAATTTCAAGGAATGCAGACCTTCTATTGACGATGCATGTGCAACTCTCTCTGATGCTCAATAAAAATTGAAAAGAAATGTGGCTCTGTTGAGATAGGTGAGGAGTTTGAAGAGACAAAATTTGTCATTAAGAAGGACAAATAGGGCCTTACGATTGTAGGTGAGTTTGGAGAAGGAATCTACAAACAAACTGAATGATCCCATCCTTTGCTTCCAACTAGATTCATGCGCACAGTCTCAGCATGAAGATCAGTTGCACGAGATCACCACGCAGATTTCACAACCAACATTTTCACAGCAGAAACCATAATTTACCGTGCAACATTGACAGTGTTGTCCAATGATAGACATGATGATTCATCACAACCATATGGTTGAAATTTTCTTAAGAATTTATGATTGTAAATAACATCTCGAATAAGTTATGATTTCCATATTGTCTTTCCTTGGTAAATTTTGTAGAGGTTGTTATTCTCTTTGAAAACAACCAGATCCATAACTCTAGGAGATAGTAGTTCGACTCCTATCAATTAAGTGTAGCTTTATTTTTTTATATATAGGGACTATTTTGATGTGGAGCACGTGGGAAAAAGTATAGACATTTTGATCCTCTATATAATTTTCTGAATATAAATAAATACAAATGCAGAAGTCCTGAGTTCCTTAAGAAAAAGATTCTAATGGTGATGATCTAAAGCTTGTACCTTTATTTGTATGTATTCCCTGTGTACTTATTTTCATGTGGAATTTCTTCTCTTTAAATTGGTAAATTGAAAGTCCAGAATTCATCTAATGATGCTCTATACTTAACTAATTTAAATTATGTCTTTCTTCTCAGCTAAGATCAGATTTCATCCATTGTGGTTCTCTGATTCTGTTGTATGTTTCCTTTGTTCTTTCACCCTACATGATCAAACTAAACATTGAAGTTCATCACCTTATTTAGCCTCTGTTCCTCTAAGGAGTTATATATAAAAAGCATTGTTTTCTTTGTTTTTAGGGGTTGACTCCATAGCCCTAGAAGCACTATCTTTTGTCAGCAGACCTTGAAGAATTATATCTGTAATATCTCAAGGATGAGCCCAAGTTGTAATTATGAATGTAACATGTTTTGTAGGCTGGTGAGCCAAGTATTTATAAGTTGGAGGCTTATGTGTTTATTAGGCCGGGGAGCCTAGATGTTAAAGGCCAGGAGCTTGTTTTGTACATCTAAACATTCATATTATTAATATAACAACATCGTTGTGTGTAGACTGACCATGAAGAAAGAGTGTGGGGGACTAAGCTCCACTAGGTTGGGTAAGGGAAGGGGGTTGAGAGACTAGGAAAAAGGGATAATCTTGAGGGCTTAACCCAAGGGAATATTATAATGTATTTCCTTAGATTACTAAAGTTTGGGGAAATAAAACTAGTTATCCTAAGTTCCTTTGGGGAGAGGAACAGGTTCCAAGTGGAGAGGAACGTGATCCTGGAGAGCCAAGTGTCACCCAGAATGCATGCAGATTTATGTGGGAATTTCCACCGTTTTTTGGGGGTACAAACCATTATGGCCATATTTCTGAAGGATTTCTCTCTCAGCATGGGGACCAGGTGAGACATTCGTTGTCCTGATTCACTCACACACTGAGAAGGCACGCAGTCGGACAATTCCACCATTATTGAACCCTTTACCATCGTGAACCTGTGTAAATAGTTGAGTTTTCCCTTGCCTTACCCGATTTTTCTACTATGGTTACCTAGTTGACTTAAGAGTTGGTTTGAAGAGGCAGGTTTTCAGGCCTGTGGGTAACTCTCCCAGGTGAGAGATTGTGGATAGAAGAAGCAAGTTGTCAGGCCTGTGATCAACTCTTTGCATGTGAGAGAGTGTGATGAGGAAGTGATTTCTCCTGGAGGGAGTCCAGTAGCAACTACAGAGCTCTAAGAATTCCTTCTGACCTGTTGTTGAAGCCTTGGAAGGGAGGTGGAGTAGCTAATGGACTGTGTGACAGTGAAGGTGTACACTCCTGGGGTGGGACAGGCATGTGGGGAATGAGAGTATGTGAGCAGTGGGTGTAAGTGGCTCCTTGAGGGAAATCCTTCTTGTTGGACTATGCAACTTCATGTATTCTTGTATTCACCAACACTCCCAAAGGTATTCCAAAAGGAGGCCACACAACAGTTCAAGTCCATCCCCTATCAGAAATCAAAGGATATATGAAGTAGATGAACTGAAGGGTGAAATTAATAAGATCAAACCTCCTACTTTTGATGGAGGACACCAGAAAGATGAAGATGTTGAGACATGGATACTTAGCATGAGGAAATATTTACAATTACATAATTATTCCTCTCATGCAGAAGGAAGAATTACAATCTATCAGCTGAAAGGAAAGGAATCCATGTGGTGGGATCAGCTTGTGCAAGTGCAGCACATCAAAGAGAAGAATTTTACATGGAAGGAATTGAAGAGACATTTTGAAAATAAGTACTTAACCAAGAGATACTATGACAAAAAGATGAAAGAGTTCTTTGAACTTAAATTGGGTAGCATGACTATAGATGAATATTAAAAGAGATTTCTAGAGTTGTTGAAGTATGTCTCTTTCATTAAGGATGAGACAGTTAAGATCAAGAGATATCTGAGTGGGCTTCCATCTTTCATCATTGAAAAAATCCAATATGATGACCCTAAAACTTTGGAAGAAACCATAAGGAGGGAAAAGTGTTTATATGATCAACATAAAGGAAAGCCTACTTTCCAAACATATTGGGAAGACAAGAGGAATTTTAAGAGGGAGCAGAGGTAGAAGGGGAACAAGCCACCATTTTTCAGAAATAGTCCTCAAGGACAACCAGTTTTGAGAGAGCCCAGAATGGTTGAAGTAGGTGGGCAAAGGCCAAGGCAGGCACCTATGCAATGTTGGGGCTATAAAGGAGATCATACGTATAGAGATTTACCTCACAGAAGCGACAAGGTGAGATATGTTCACAATGTTCAACAAGCAGAAACAATGGAGGACATGGGAAGAAGAGTACCAAGGATCTATGCATCCCTAGACAACAAACAAGTTGATTTTCAATCACACATGATTGAAGTCGAAGGTATGATCAATAACCATGCATTTACTATTTTAATTGATTCATGGTCTAGTCATAGCTATATAGATCCTAAGGCAGTAGAAATATTTCAATTACCAAGAATAAAGCATGGGAAATCTTGGTTGGTGCATCTGGCTACAGGAGCCAAAAGAAAGGTTGTTAAGTTGGTTAAATCATGTCCAGTGGGCATGGATGGATTGAGTACCAAGGCATATTTTAACATTTTGCCTTTGGGATCATATGACTACCTAATTGGTATGGATTGTTTGGACCAACACCATGCCATATTCGACTGTCATAACAAGGCATTCACTTGCCTAGATGAGGAAGGAAATCAAAGAGCAGTGCAAGGAATTCCCATGGAAGTTACTGTCCTAGAAATCTCAGCAATGCATTTGAAGAAGTGTTACAAGAAATGTTGCCAAATATTTGCATCCCATATGGAGGAAGCACCTAAGGATAAGGCGCCAAACTTGGAGGATCATTCAATCTGAAATATTTTGAAGATGCGTTCAATGAGATACCAAGACTACCCCCAAAGAGAGATATTGATTTCTCTATAAATTTGATGCCTGGGGCAGCTCCAGTATCAAAGACTCCCTACCGGATGAGCACACCAGAACTGAAAGAACTGCAAATGCAGCTTGAAGAAATTTTAAATAAGGGGTACATACGCCTAAGTGTGTCACCTTGGGGTACCCTAGTGTTATTTGGGAAGAAGAAATATGGGACCTTGAGACTATGCATCGACTTCAGGCAACTAAATAAAGTAACTATAAAGAACAAGTACCCTCTACCAAGGATTGATGATCTCTTCAATCAGTTGAAGGATGCAAGGATATTTTCAAAGATAGATCTCAAGACATGATACCATCAAGTAAGGATTAAATATGAAGACATCAGCAAGACCACATTCAGGACATGGTATGGTCATTATGAGTTCACAGTGGTGACATTTGGGTAATCAAATGCACCAGTTGTTTTCATGTGCTTAATGAATGGTGTTTTCCGAGAATATTTAGACAAGTTTGTCATTGTCATTTTGGACGAAATCCTTGTATATTCCAAGATAGAAGAAGAGCACGAGAAACACTTGTGTATAGTGTTACAGGTGCTAAGAGAGCACCAATTTTTTGCTAAGTTGAGCAAGTGCTCATTTTTCCAAAACTGAATCCACTATTTGGGGCATATAATATCTGAAGAGGGAATAGTCGTAGACCCTGAAAAAATTGAAACTGTTAAAGGGTGGAAAAGACATAAGAATGTGACAGAAGTCATATCCTTCATGTGTCTAGCTGGATATTACATGAGATTCATTGCAGGATTTTCAAGGATTGCACACCCAATCACTTCCTTGCAAAGGAAAGGAGTAAAATTCCAATGCACTGAAGAATGTGAAAGGAGATTCCAACAATTGAAGCAACTGTTAACCAGTGCTCCAATTCTGAAGATTGTAGATCCGAATGAAGAGTTTGTGGTTTGCACAGATGCATGCAAAGAAGGACTAGGTGGAGTCCTTAGTCAAAATGGGTTTGTGATATTTTTTGAATCCAGGAAATTGAAAGAGCATGAAAGGCTCTATGCCACTCACAATTTGGAGTTGGCAGCCATAGTACGCACCTTAAATAAATGGAGACACTACCTCATGGGAAACAGGTTTGAGCTAAGAATAGACCATATTGGTCTAAAATATTTGTTTGATCAACCTACTTTAAATTCCAGGAAAAGCAGATGGTTGGGATTTCTCTGTGAATATGACTTTGATATCAAGCACATCAAAGGAAAGGAGAACAAAGTGGTTGATCCACTCAATAGGACAGTGCATGAACTACATACTAAAACCATCAACATGTATCAAACCGATCTTAAAGACAGAATTTTGGAAGATGCAAAAGCATATTTGTAGTACATGGAAATGGTAACAAAGTTACAACAAGGTAAGATGCTATAGAAAATAGAATATTATAGATTGGAAGTTGATGGAATACTCATGTACAGGAACAAAATTTTTGTACCCAATTCTCATGGATTGAGGAGTATGATCTTGAAAGAGATGCATAATGTGCCTTATGTTGGGCACCCTGGATATCAAAAAATAGTGGCAACATTCAAGAGCCATTATTATTGTTCAGACATGAAGAAAGAAATTACAAAATACATCACCAGATGTATGGAATGTCCAAGGGTCAAAGTTGAGCATGGACACCCAGCTGGGTTGCTACAGTGATTACCCATCCCTGAGTGGAAGTGGGAAGTGGTGACAATGGATTTCATCACAGTATTACCCAGAACAAACAAGCAACATGATTCCATCATGGGGGTGGTGGATAAGCTTATGAAGGCTGCCCATTTTATTCCATTGAAAACTACTCAAAAGGAAACTAATGTTTCTTATATTTGTATGAGGGAAGTAGCACAATTGCACAGTATTCCCCAAAAAATAGTGTTTGACAGAGACCCAAAATTTACCTAGAGATTTTGGAAAGGATTATTCAAGGGATTCAAAATGAACCTGAACTTCAACACAACTTATCATCCTGAGTCTGAAGGACAAACAGAAAGAGTAAATCAAGTGATAGAATATATGTTATGAATGTATGTGATGGAAAAACCATCCAGGTGGGAAGACTACCTACACTTGGTAGATTTTTGTTACAACAATGGGTACCAAGAATCACTGAAGATGAGCCCATTTGAGGAGCTTTATGGTAGAAAGTGCAACACACCAATAATCTGGGACAACCCAGCTAATAGAGAAATAGTTGGACCAGAGTTGCTCAGGGAAATGGAAGAGCAATTGTTAAAGATACAGTAGAATTTGAAGGTTGCCCAAGATAGGCAGAAAATCTATTTTGACAAAGGAAGAACCCACATGGAGTTTAAAGTGGGTGATCAAGTTTTCTTGAAGATGAAAGCCAACAAAATTTCCCTGAAGATGGGAAAATGTTGGCATCCATATATTGTAGACTATTTGAAATTCTAGAAAGGATTGGACCTGTAGATTATATGCTTGCATTGCCTGCATGCATGACTCTTCATAACGTATTTCATGTCTCATTTCTCAATAAATATATACTTGATGCTAATCATGTGATTGATTGGAATGTGATTCAGGTGGAGCAAGAAATCGCTTTCAGGTGCATCCGGTGTGCATACCGGACCGAAAAAAGAAAGCAGCTCTAGAATAGAGCCATAAGGCTTGTAAAGATCCAGTGGACCTGGTATAGTCCTGAGGACACAACATGGGAGAACGAAGATGATATGCGGGTAGAATACCCGCATCTTTTTTAATATTTTGAAAATCTTGTTGATATTGTGTAAATGAGTTGCACTGAGGAAAGTGCAAAAATAAGGGGAGGGGATTGTAGTATCCCAAGGTCAAGTCCTGTTTGTAATTATGAATGTAACATGTTTTGTAGGCTGGTGAGCCAAGTGTTTATAAGCTGAAGGCTTATGTGTTTATTAGGCCAAAGAGCCTAGATGTTAAAGGCTAGGAGTTTGTTTTGTACATGTAAACATTCATATTATTAATATAACAACATCGTTGTGTGTAGACCAACCATGAAGAAAGAGTATGGGGGACTAAGCTCCAATAGGTTGGGTAAGGGAGGGGGGATGAGGGACTAGGAAAAGGGGCTAAGCTTGAGGGCTTAACCCAAGGGAATATTATAATGTATTTCCTTATATTACTAAAGTTTGGGGAAATAAACCCAGTCATCCTAAGTTCCTTTGGGGAGAGGAACGGGTTCCAAGTGGAGAGGAACGTGCTCCTGAAGAGCCAAGTGTCACCCAGGACACATGTAGATTTATGTGGGAATATCCACCATTTTTGGGGGGCACGAACCATTTTGGCCATCTTTCCGAAGGAGTTCGCTCTCAGCATGGGGACCAGGTGATCCATCCATTGTCTTGATTCACTCACACACTGAGAAGGCATGCAGTTGGCCAATTCCACCATTGTTTAACCCTTTACCATCGTGAACCTATGTAAATTGTTGAGTCTTCCCTTGTCTTACCCGAGTTTGATACTATGGTTACCTGGTTGAATTAAGAGTTGGTTTGAAGAGACAGGTTGTCAGGCCTGTGGGTAACTCTCCCAAGTGAGAGATTGTGGATAGAAGAAGCAGGTTTTCAAGCCTGTGAGCAACTCTCTCCAGGTGAGAGAGTGTGATGAGGAAGTGAGTTCTCCTGGAGGGAGTCCAGAAGCAGCTATAGATCTCTAAGAATTTCATCCGCCCTGTTGCTGAAGCCCTGGAAGGGAGGTGGAGCAGCCGATGGACTGTGTGACGGTGAAGGTGTACACTCCTGGGGTGGGATAGGCATGTGGGCAATGAGATTCTATGAGCGGTGGGCATAAGTATCTCCTTGGACAAAATCCTTCTTGTTGTAGTATGCAACTTCCTGTTGTCCCTACCTAGCCTAGGAATCCCTTTCCCAGTGGAGTTTAGTCCCAGCTCAGGGGTGACCCACTGCTGAGAGTGATGAGTAGCGTGGTCTAAGGCTAGGAGGTTCATGAAAGGTCTGCACGCAGTTGGTGTACTACAATTAAAAGATAAGTATAATTTCTAAGTTTGGTTACATGTTGTGTATTTATATATGTTGTTATATTTATGGGTTTTTCCTGTGATTACTGCATGTATGCTTTTACTGTTATTTCTGCATT
>JASDQU010221253.1:0-12379 GCA_032191745.1 Picea mariana
TCATTAACTCCGTTGTGAAATAGGGCGTTGGAAAAGGCCAAAAGAAATGTGGGAGGAAAGAATATGTATTTTGTGCTCTTCCGGAAAAGTGGAAACATAAAAACATTTCATTTTAGAATGTGAGGCCTTCAAAGACAATATGGAAAATTATGCAGGTATTCTGGCAGCTAGTTCTTGGGATAATCTAGTCAGCGAAGAGTTTGTCGAGAAGATGGGAGTGGTCAATGTAAAACTTCACAGGAAAATGGACGAATACAAAAGCCAACTCAAACAGAGCACGTCTAAATTCAAGACCGTCAACTCTTTCTTCGACCCACATCAAATCGCAGTTGAATTCAGAAACGAAATGGTAAATACCATGAACTCTTATTTTATTTCATCTCTTTGATCTGCTTGTGCTTTGGAATTTTGTGACATTGACATAAATAATATTTAAAGCTCTCGAAATAATATCTTTACACATTTAGAAGCTTTTTTTTTTTACTTGAACCACCATTACAATGAAAAATTATTAAGGTGGAGATTGAACAAATATTATTGACCAGTTCTCAACCTAATATCCTTCCATATCAGCTGATAGGATCTTTTGATAATCTTATCAGTATTTTGAAAGTCGATGTCGATTTTTATGCATATTTGAAGTCTTATCTTCCTTAAATCTTGAATATAGCTGGAAATTCTTCAGCTGGAGACTCGAAATAATATCGGCCATCTCTTGAAATCATATCTTTCCATATCCAGTGAACTATCAGTGGCATGAAAGCAGAGGTCGATTTTGTTAGATGTATAAGCTTTTTCTTCTCTTAACTTCCAATACAACTAAAATACATAGGTGGAGACCTGAAGAAATAATTTTTTCATGGGTGGAGACCTGAAGAAATAATATCGACTGGCGGTTGTGTATTTTTTTGCATTTAAGGGCATTTCCTTCCTTTAATCTCGAATACAGCGAAATCTTTTTCAAGTAGAGACCTGAAGAAATAATATCGAACAACTCTTAAAGTGATATCTTTCCGTAACCACTAAATTCTCAGCAGCATGAAAGCCGATGTTTTTTCTTTCTTAAATCTCCGAGTACAACTGAAATTTAGTCGTCGCTCTTTTCTTGTCTAATGATGTTCTCTTCTTTATTTATTTTTCCATACGATTAGCCTTTTTCTTTCCTTGAATACAATTGAAAATTCTCCAGGTGGAGAACTGAAATGCGGTATCGTTTATGGTGACACTTTCATTACCTATTTAAAATCTCTTAACCCGTAGTGACATTTTTCATGGCCTATTTAAAATCATTTGTCCAGGAAACATTTTCCTAAAAACCAACCAAAGAAATAAAAAGAAGAGAGAACTTAACTTGAAGTTAACCAACATATAATCCAGTGGCGGAAGAAATGATGATGTGTAAAGGCGTTGACGCTTAAGGCAATAGATATTGCATTCCAGTTATAAGAAACAAAGAACTTGAAAAGTGTGTTACTGGTACTTCGCGGAAAATGCAGAAAATTGCATCGCATATACAAAGAGCACAAAGAGTAGTAGTGAATAAACGAATAACTACTTGAAATAATGAATGAATAAACAATTACGAAAGAATGAATGAATAAACAAACAACTACATGACATAAACAGAAAAAATTATTGTAGGTATTACCTACGCAGAATGCCTCCAATCCATAAGTCTCCTTAAGTTTTGAAAATAAAAATAAAATTAAAGGGTTAGATAAAAATAATACCATACATAAATAATGTGTAGTTAATTTTCCTTACCTTGAAACGTCAAAGAACTGAGGCAACTATTTTGGTGTCCTCAATATTTGCCCTTGAAAACCGGGTAGAGTCTAGTCTGCTCTTGCTTTAAATTTATTATTATTAGCTTTGCATTGCTCTAATGTTCCTTAGGTCCATGATATCCACCCTGCTAAGCAACGTTGAATGTGTCTACACTTAATTTATTGATTGTGTTTTCGTGTCCTCGATATTTGCCCTTGAAAACTAAGTAAAGTCTAGTTTGCTTTTGCTTTAAATTTATTGTTATTAGCTTTGCATTACTCTGATCTTCCTCAGGTCCATGATATCCACCTGCTAAGCAACGTTGAATGTGGCTACACTTAATTTATTGATTGTGTAAAAGAACTGAGGCTAGTGTTTTGGTGTCCTCGATATTTTCCCTTGAAAACCGGGTAGAGTCTAGTCTGCTCTTGCTTTAAATTTATTGTTATTAGCTTTGCATTGCTCGGATCTTCCTTAGGTCCATGATATCCACCCTGCTAAGCACAATTGAATATTGCTACACTTAATTTATTGATTGTGTGATTTGAAAGTAATCTAAATTTAATAATTGAAAGTAATCTAAATTCAATAATCAATAGATTACTAGCTGCAACTACAAGCAACATGGATATTAGTTGTCTTACTTGAACTTTATCTTTATAGAGAACATTTATTTTCCAAACTAGAGCATATGACCTAAATTAAGTGGAATGGTTGTAATTGTGGCTGTCGCTAATGCCTTAAGGCATATTTTATTTGCAAACAAACCCTAATTTTCTTTTGGCCTATTTCAATTACTAACAAACCTTAATTAACATATTAAGGTTTCAAACAAATCATAATTTTAACAAAAATCCTAATTAGGGTTTTAAAATAAAATAGTATGCTGGTATAGTTTCACCTTATAGTGAAATTTACACTTATTACAACTACATACAACATAAACATGTACAATAAATTCTTGAATGCTTGTGTTTACATAACTTCTATTAGGGCTTAGAGCTCCAATGTATTATACGGTTTCTGTAGGATTGGGTGCGGGTCCACCTGTTGTATTACAATGCACTTGTAAATATCCATTGTTGGCAAGAGAACAGAGCAAGCCAACGAAGAACCCAACATAAAATAATTTCATAGCGTTTCCATGAGTCATGATGAATGAATGAAAATTACCTCTTTCAAGAGACTGCAACCACCGTTCAACTACCTTGAGCTCTGAAAAACAAATCATAGAGCTTTGATTTTTTATTCGTAAAACTACCTTGAACAATTTAACCCATTACTAGGGTCGATTTCAATACGCCAGGTGGAGTAGTGGACATTCATAAAACCTAATTGAGAGCGAATTTAGAACTGATTTTCTTGACTACCTTGTCGCTGATCTGAAACGCCTTGACCAACACATCCTCTGGAACAGGCGGAGTCGACCCAAACAAAGAGAATGGAAGCACTTGGGCTCCTAGTTGTTAAATGCAGTGATGGACATAGCGAAGGAACACCCAATCTTCTGCTAAAAATGGACCAAACTCCTTGGAAAAATAAAAACACATCTCCTTTCTCTAACTTTTGCGAGAACAAAGTATTGTTGGTGGTGATGAAACCAACCAGAATGGTGCCCTTCACAACAAAAGAAATCTCCGTTGCATGAGGATGGATATGAGGAGGGTTCACGCCTTTGGGAGTGAAGTCCATGCAGTTCATTGATATTCCTAGCGTGTTCAGCCCCGTAAATTTTTCTACATTCGTCGTTGTAACGAGGGACCCAAACATATTGTTGGTGGAACCTTGATTTCTTAGTCCTTGAAATAAAAAGTCGGAGGCTTTCACCATCTTGGGATCCTTGCATGGAAATCCATTCACCTTCACAGTGTGTGTAATATCAATAACATAGCCATTGTTAATATAAATAGTTCTAAAAAACGAAACAGTAAGAAAGACTGCAGAGAGAGAAATAATGAAGAAGTTGCATATGATTTTACCTGTAGAGGTATCATCCGCCATGCAGAAATCTTGCAGAAGATATGGATCATATGCATCGGTGAGGACTAGGGCAATAGATAGCCATAGAAGACCGAGTATCATAGTTTTCACAAGCTTTGGATTCGCCATAAATTTATGATCAGTTTAAATTCTACGAGCAAATAACAAAAAGAGTAGTATTAATTGGGAATTGCAGGCTAAGAATGGGAAACGATGGAATGAATATTGAAGCTGGTAACTCTAAGCGCCGATAGTTATGAAGATCGTCTGTTAATAGGAAAGTTCCGCACATAAATGGTCCTCTCTTTCCTTCCATAATCTTCTGGTACGCAAGTTCTGCACATAAATGGTCTGCTCTTTCCTTCCATAATCTTCTAGTATGCTGCACAATAATCCATGCGATTTAATTACAAAAAATGGTTCACATCCCAACAGTTATACGTGTAATCCCAATGTAGCCAAGGTTCACATCCCAACACTTATATGTGCAATCCATTTGAGGTAGTGCCTGCTAATCATCCAAACGTGGAAATAATATCTTGCATAGTTGTTAATCCTTGTTAATCATCTTAACGTGGAAATCATATGGCTTTACAGTGATTTCTTAATATAATTAGGTAAATATGAAAAAGTAAACATGTTAATGCATGCCTTCATAAATGCAAGGAAGTTATGAACATTAAATCCCATTCATTGATTTGGGAGGACGACTAAGAATATGCCAACATCTTCAATTACTGGCCATAAGATTAAGATTTAAGGTTAAAAGACCATTAAATGTGCCCATTTCCAATAGGTGTATGCCTTTCGGCGTTCCACATTGTTGAGTGGGCCTGATCAGATTTATATGGAAAAATAATTACCAATAAAAAATTATATTAATAACAAAATTTTCAATAATTTTCAACTACTCATTCAACTAAGTTTTATATTATATTCATTTAGAATTAGGCATTGTCTAACTGTTCTAGGTTTTGTTTTTTTTTTTGCTGGAATTCCACTATATAAATTTGAATGAAATGACAATGTTTTGTTGTTTAAATTGTGTTTCTAAATGCACAAATGGATTTGGCATGTTGAAAAATTTCCGGGACACAAGGATTATACATACTTAGTCACTCAAATATACATATCCAACACTTTCTTGCCAGATTTTCAGCAAAATTAAACAGAAAAAATCCCCCCCAAAAAAACCAAAACTTAGAATACTTTGACTATGGATTTAAAACTATAGTTATTTAGAATTATAATCATTAACAAACATGAAAAATCATAAATATATAGAATAATTGATTTTCAAAAAAGTTACCCAATTATAATTATAATACAATTGATTTTCAAACAAATTGCCCATTTATAATACATTCAAAATATCGTTAAATTTTATAAAAAGTTTGATAAACTTTATTGAAGTTTTTCTAAACACAACGAACTTAGTCAAAATAATTTGAACATGAAGCAATTACAATTTACTCTATTGGCCGATGGGTATAATACAAGATTTTTTCTTTCATATGCCTACTTGGCGAAAAATTGAAATTTCAAAAGTGAAATAGACAAGTGATGTGAAAAATATCATCAAATCAAGTCCTAAACCTTCAAACACTTAAGAAAATCATTTCAAAGTGCAAAAAATGCAAAACATAACAAATCAAACTAAGGGGCACAAGTAAAAAATACAAGCAACAAAGTATAAGTAGGGAGGATTTAGGATTAAGGATACTCACTTAATCAAGAACAAAGTTAGAGACTAACACTGGCTCCTTCTGGGGGTAAAGTTTTAATGAGAAAAATTTAAGATCTGTAGACCAATGCCTTTAACTTGCTTTTGATTCTCTGATTTCCCTACTCTATCATCCTTTATTAAAAACCACAAACTGTAAAGAAACAATTCCACTGGGTATATGGAGTCTTTAATTGAGATAAAAAGTAACAACCACAAAACTGCAAGTAGTCTTGCCATTGGGCTATGGAGTCCTTATTCTCGCATACTGAAAACAAATTGCTCGGATGCAAGTTTATTCAACCATTCTACTCTACTTTCTTGCTGAAATCATGTTGATCATGTGTAGGTGAATTTCCAATACAACCATGAAATGATTTCACTTCCAAGAGGGTCTTCTTCCTTGCACGTAAATAAGAAAATGTAGAAAAATTGATATTTTTGCAGAAAAAAATGAATGGGCAACCCATACTTACAACTGCAATTTTCTTTAATTTCAAACATTGCAAAATTTTGAACCTCTGGAAACACGAAATCCATGTAGAGAGCCACAGGATCCTACCAATGGTACTGCATCTCTAGCTGATACAAGAAGCCATATTGTTGCTCTATGATTTCTGCTCCATTTATGAGAGCATAACTCATTTGAAGATCAATAGTTTTATCAAAAGAATCTGGAACCTGCTCATATGCTTCTTGGATAACATTGTTCAAAACAACATTATCATCATGAAAATCAAGAGGTTGATCCTCATCTTCCACGCTGCCTTTAGATGCATAACATACATACATCGACTCTGACTCTTCATGGACGATGGATTGAATGCCTTCATGAATTTGCTGGTTAGAATTTGTCATATCATCAACATCTAGATCCAGGACTTCAAGATCATCATCATACTTATCAAATAAAGGTTGATTTGAAGATTTTTCTGAACTCTGAAAACCAAGGACCTCTACTTCACAATCATATGGAAAAAATGAGCATATATATGTTGCTTGATCATCATAAGAATTTTGACCATAAGGCGCATATGAAACAACATCAAATACATTTGCAACTATTGGTTTTTCTTTCTCAACTACAATATGGTCTTCAACAAGAATTTCTTCAGTCAACAACTGATCTTCAAACAGATTAGAAACAACATTTGTATCATAGTCACTACTATTAGAATTATTCAGATTGATACCAAATGTATCTAAAGTATTATTGTTATGAATTTCAAGATCAAAATGTTGAAAATATTCCTGCTGTATGACAGATTTATAAGATGATACAATTGATAATGAATCTTCTTCCTCTTCCATGAGGTAACTATCCTCTTCATCTGTACTACTAGAGGAATCAATTTCTTGAGAATAATATCTTGATTTACATTGCTCACAACAATCTACTAGAAGAAGCCCAGCTGGAAAATACCTTTTACATTGTTCATTAAATGCAGCATGAAATTTTCCTAAAGAATAAATGTTGGAAGCAGGAAGAGATCTGTACCATTGTCTCACTTCTCCTTCCAAGGAGTACATAAACATCTTCAGCAATACATATTCATGATGAATATCAAACTGCGCCATATATTTATGAAAATCAATCAAGTGTTGTGCAGGATGATCATGATCATCTCCTCTGAACCTCGAAAGGTAATATCCCTATATATCAATAGTGGGAACATCATTAGGGAAACCAACAATAGAAGAGAAATTAAATGGTGCAAACTTCTGTGCCAAAATAACTTCCATAGCCTTTGACATCTCAGATCAATGAAGTTGTCAATGGATTCTTCCTTCATGGAGTCGCCAGGTGAATGATAAAGTAAGAAAAAGTATCAAAATCCTGTTCACCATCAAGATCTAGAATTTATCGTTGTCGTTCTCCCAGGGATGAATACTTCGTGTCTCCGTCCCCAACAACAATGCAAAAATATGTTAGTCCTTTAAGTTGCACTTGACTGTGAGAGGGCAAGCTAGGGCATCATCAAGTTATTGTAATAATATTTTAAGGGTTTTATGAATTGGTTTTTAAGGATGGTTGAAAGATGGTTCAAGGTTTCAAGGTAAACACAAGGTTCAAAATAAAGCCAAGAGATATCCCATTGATTTGTTAAAGGGTAGTCACATAAATAGATCAGACAAATAAGGAAAATAAAGAGAGGAAATATGGAAGTATTCAATTTGTCAACCGCATATGAATTTATTATCGCAAAATGTAATTTAGAAACAAGAACATGTACTTGAAAATCAAATCTTGATGATAAACAATAACAACAAAATCTTCACTGTATTAATTAAGACCAAGAAATCAATGCATTGCAACTGAAAAATGATCTCAAGCAAGAAAAGAAATAGAACACGACATGAGAGAAAATATGAACATCAACATGTCTTTTCCATTAAGTATCAATGTGGAATAAAACTGTCTTACAAAGAGTTCAAAAAAGGTCCCTGAAAGCCCAACTTTTTCAGCCTTACTTCTCCTTCTACAGAGTTTATACAGAAACAATACATAATAATCAAGATCCAAAAGAAATGGATCTAAAAACCTCCTCATCTATATTTAGTTTCTTGTTTCAAATAATCAAGGAGAAGATCAAATACGATCTCCAAGTCAAATTGATGAGGTGGTTTGTCAACTGTTGTCCATGAGATTTTTTAGGAAAATAAATCTGGCAAATTCCTGAAAAATAGGGTCCAACAATCTCTTCATATCTCCCAAACGGTTATAGCTGTGTAAAAACTGAGAGAGGTTTTTGTGAAGGGACCCGTTCCCAACATTTTTTTTTTTGATTTCCAAAAATTAATCTCTAGTTGTTTTGCAACCTTGCCCAAAATTAGTTACTAAAACAAGAAATTATTTATTGTGAAATCTCTGAAAAATATGCCTCAAAGATAAATTTTAATCTCTTAAAATGTGATAGATGTGTATAAACCGAGAGAGGTTTTTGTGAAAGGAAATGTTCCCAACAAAAACCACGTTTGGTTTCCAAAAAATTATCTTCATATTTTCTGCAACCTCTCCCAAAATGACTGACTTAGACATGAAATTATTTATTGTGAAATCTCAAAAAAATAGGCCTCAAAGATAATTTTGAATCTCTTAAACTGTTATAGCTGTGTAAAAACTGAGAGATATTTTGTGAAGGGGCATGTTCCCAACAAAAACCTCTTTTGGTTTCAATGAATTAATCTCCATCTATTCTGCAACCTCTCTTGAGGATAAAGACTAAAACAGGTAAAAAAAAAAGAGTATTTCCTATAGCTTTTCTCAGAAAAATAGGTCTCAAAGATAAATTTGAATCTCTTAAAATGTGATAGTTGTGTAAAAACCAAGAGAGATTTTTTTAAAGGAGCATGTTACCAACATAAACCCTTTTTGGTTTCCAAAAATTCATCTCCAGCTGTTCTGCAACCTCTCTTGAGGATAAAGACTAAAACAGGTGAAAAACATAGTATTTCCTGTAGCTTTTCTGGTTCTGCAAAAAGATCATCTCTGTCATCATAAACCCTACTTGTACTTTTAAAAACTGCTTCATCTTTTGATGATCTAGTGGTTTCTCTTGTTATAGGTCTTGTAGAGTACTGAACAACTTGTTTTCCTTTTCCTTGTGTCTTCCCCAAGTTTTTATTTCCTTTTTCATTTCTGTGCAATGGAGGTATCTTTGCCTGTTCTTTAATACCTGTATTAGAATCTTCAAAATTTTCCTCTATGACTGTAAGGTTCTCTTTTTTGATGGATGGATTAAACATAGCCTTAGATTTTAACTTGAATTTCTTGACAGCCCTAGTGGAGTTTTTCCTAGGGTATTTAGGCACAAGTGTAGGTTTCTTCTCAGTTTTTTACCCTTGGCACTTTTCTTAATGGTTGATTTGTGTTTATGCTTGACTATGGATTGAATTGGGTTAACATTATAATCTTCATCCACATATACTTCCATTTTTATCTCTGGATTAAGAAACATATCAATATCTGCATTAGGTTTTGATTTCTTACCTCTACTGGTAGTAGCTTCTTCCTGACCTTTACCTACAGGAGCATTAACAACGACTTGATGAGTTTGCAGCTTCCTTTTGCTGGCCCTTGTTACCCTAGTTGCAGATGTTTTTTGTTTAACTGGGGATTCATTAACTGTACCACTATGTTTCTGTATAGTTGATCTCTTCCCTTTGGCCTTTTTAGATTTGCTTGGTTGTGGATCATTACTTAGAGATTGGATTAGCCAATCCCAGGGTCTATGGACTTCATAAAAAGAAGATACAACCAATGTGTTTATCAGAATTGGTGGAAAATACTTCCTTTGGCTGTAGCAGGATGAGACTGCACCCTTTTGGACATTTTAAATAGACTTTTTAGCAGAAAATAGGGTAAATCGAGGGGGTAATCTCCATTAATGTGCATTAACAGTATGATATGATAGATGTAAACCAATGAGAACCTACCCTCGCATGTAATATACAAGTGAATGATAATCAAAGTAGTACGCCACTCCTTTATGATCCAGCTATGTGGTATTCCCTTTTTCCAATTCGGGTTCTGTTTTTCTAGTATCAAGAACTAGTTCACGAACTCCACAACCATGTTATCTTTTTTCCACCACCTTTCTCTGCCAATTAACAACTTGTAGGCTCTTGCAATTGAGTGTTCAGTCAATATCATCAACAATTTCCCAATCACAACTTCAAAACCATCGAAGTTCTGTGCAAAGATCATGGAGACATGTTTATCGTGTCCCTGGAAGGTTGTGAAAAACTCAAACCAACCTGCGTCGTTAAACCTCTGCGCCATTTGTGGGTAGGATTCAAGCAATTTTGTGCTCTCAAGTTTTATTCTAATGATCTGTCCACTCTTTTTTGGAGCCATGCTACTGGTATAGTTCTATAAAACGCTTTGCGCGATTTGGAACTGAGAATTTCAAAACCCGTGACTGTTAGAAAACAACAATCCCTTTTAATTCAATCTCTGCACAACATCCGATATATTAGAATAATAGGTGATAGTTTCGTTTAATAATATCGGGACGTGTTTGATTTGAGCAGGTCCTAGCTGGTACAACTCGATTCCATGCAAATAATGGTTTAAACTGCATCATCAACTCAAGAAAAGATCGTGGAGAGCATGCAAATCCTCTAATCACGATTTGTGAAATTATGATAAGATCTGGGTTAGCCGACACATGTCAAAACATAATTATCCTTAGCGCTGCAGGAATAACACTATTCCTATAGTGCCATTCATGACTTGGAAAAAATTTGAAATTTCAAAAGTGAAATAGACAAGTGATGTGGCAAATCTCATCAAATCAAGTCCTAAACCTTCAAACACTTAAGAAAATCATTTCAAAGTGCAAAAAATGCAAAACATAACAAATCAAACCAAGGGGTAAAGTTAAAAAATTCAAGCAACAAAGTATAAGCAGGGAGGATTTAGGATTAGGCATACTCACTTAATCAAGAACAAAGTTAGAGACTAACACTTGGTGTTGTATGGTCGCCAAGTGTTAGTCTCTAACTTTGTTCTTGATTTAGTGAGAATCCCTAATCTTTAAATCCTCCCTGCTTATACCTCATTGCTTGATTTTTAGACTTTTATTCTTGGTTTGAGATTGTTATGTTTTTCATTTTGAAATAATTTTCTTAATTTTTGAAGGTTTGGAACATGAATTAATGAGATTTGTCACATCATTTGCTTATTTGAATTTTGAAAATTCAAATTATTGCCAAGTCATGAATGACGCTACAAGAATAACGCTATTCATGCAACACTAAGGTAATTATGTTTTGACATGCGCTAGCCATCCAAATCTCATCATGATCACACAAATCATGGATAAAGGACCTGCATGTGCTCCACAATCTTGCTTGAATTGATGACGCAGTTTAAATCGTTGTATGAATGAGATCACGCTGTACCTGCAAGGACCTGCATCAAATCAATCTTTTTTCCTGATATTATTAAATGATACTGTCATCTGTTATTCTAATTTTTCCGATGATGTGTGCATATATCTATTTAAGGAAATCGTTATGAAATAACTACAGGTTTAAAAATTCTCATTTTCAAACAATGCAGAGTTTTATAGGACTGTATCAATGACATGGCACTGAAGAAAAGTGGAAAAATCATTAGGTTGGAACCTGAGGTCACTGAACTGCTTGAATCTTACCTACAGATGGCACAAAGGTTTAAGGACTCTGGTTGGTTCAAGTTTTTCACAACTTTCCAGGGACATGATGAACATGTGTCCATGATATTTGCACAGAACTTCGATGGTTTCAAAGTTGTGATTGGAAAGTTGTTGATGATGGTGACTGAACACTCCATTGTCAAATCTTGCAAATTGTCAATTGGGGGAGAACGGTGGTGGAAAAAAGAGTACATGGTCATGGAATTCATGAACCAATTATTGTTACCAGATAAACATAACTTAGATTGGAAGAAAGGAGTTCCCCACAACTATATCAGACAGGAGTGGCATACTACTCTGATTATAATTCATAGGTATATTACATGCGAGGGAAGGTTCTCGATGGTTTACATCTATCATATTAGGTTATTAATGCACATCAATGAAGATAACCCCCTGAATTTACCATATTTTCTACTCAAAAGCCTATCGAAGATGTCCAAAAGGGTACAATATCACCCTGCCATAGTCAAAGACAGTCTGTTCCATCAAGTTTTGATAAAGACACTGGTTTTTTCTGCTTTGAGTGAAGTACAAAGACCCTGGGATTGGTTAATCCAGTCTCTAAATATCACAGTTGATGAAATCCAAGTCAAAGAAGAAATATCTGCAACTAGGATGACAAGGACCAGCAAAATAAAGAAGCAAACTCAACAAATCCCTATTGATACTCCTGTAGATGAAAGTCAGGAAGAAGCCACTACCCGTAGAGGTAAGAGATCAAAAC
>JASDQU010221255.1:0-12016 GCA_032191745.1 Picea mariana
GGGGGGGGGGGTTCGGAATGGAATTTTTTCCTTTGGCAGGTCCTTATCTATACATGGCATCAATCTACCGGTCCTGAGTCCCACCACCTCCTACTATCTGGCATACCTTCATCACCTCTTGATGTCACCATCCACCTTTCTAAAAGAGTCACATCCCTTAATTTCTGTCAGTCCTTCCCCCCCATTCACTCGTGGCAAGCCCCCTTACCATGATTTTTACCCCAACCGGTAACCGCCACTTCACCCATCCATATTCCTCAGTCACTGTCACCTGCCATCTCACTCTAAGTGAGTCGTTGGCCATTTATTACTGGATAACCTATCCGTTAACCAGCTGACCTGTCCCCCGTGCCCAACGGACACCCATTTACTCAAAACTACCCTCACTCTTCTTTCTTTCACCATTTACCCACTCATCGCACCAGAGAATTTTGACACTATTTTTCTCCATTCTGTTAGTCGCCCCCACCTACAGTCATCCCCTCTAACGTTGTTTTTTGCAGGTACTGTTGCAGTAATGGCACCAAATTCAAAACAAGCAGAAGGAGAGGAGAATCCATTTCTCCCGCCTCCTGTCAACCTTGACAGGATTCCACTGGCCGACAAAGATCGCTTAATCGCAGATACAAAGTGCGATTTTGATTTCGCAAACCTTTAGTCATGGCTCAAAGAAGTTTTCCTGGACTAGAGTGACGAAATTGGACTCTGGGAGTCCAATCTACCCCTATATCTCTTTCCTCAGATTCACCCTTTTCCACAATTTGCCCTCAAGTGCCAATCCCACTACATTCCCAAGCAAAGAGCCATCGTTTCCTTATCTGGAGAAGTTCTTTTCCTCATCACGCTTGAAACCATCGACCAAATGATGAAAATACCCCGAGCTAACTCTGCATCACCTTTTAACCTTGAAATTCTCACAGAATTATACCAGAAGATGACTTTCCCCAAAAGAGCTCAAATATTTGAGCTTTTCCTCCCGCCATCTGCTCAATTCCCCACTACAAATCCCCCTTATCCTTCTTCCATGTTTTTGACCAAAGGAAACCAGATCATCTCGTCCCTATGCACCTTGTTGGGTTATTATTCGGATCAGTGGGTAGATGAACCCATTCTGGGATTTTTGTCCGTTTTCTCCACCGATGAGAAACCCACTACCCAGTTCAACTTCAGCACGTTCCTAGTGAACAATATTCATGAACAGTTTGTCAATTTCACCACGGAAGGCATGTTCCGGTATTCTTCAATACTGGCGTACTTGTTCGTTTTCTTCCAAGCGGACAAATTTGTTTTTTCCATGCAGAAGATGGACAAAGATGGCAGACCCCAGGCAGTAACCTCATGGACCTCCTTGCTCAAGCATAATTCCACAAAATTCAGTTTCAAGCAGTTCATCGAGAAATTATATCACCCAGTGGTAAGTATGCTTAGCGGGAGGCCCGAGCCTAGAATTAATGATGAAGTTCAAAGGATCTTGCATCTTTCGGATCACACCAAGACTGGTGATTGGTATTTATACCAAGATCACACTGAGATCAGAGTATACGGGTGGGAGTTGGTCCCGTATAAGCTTCCTAAATACCCGCCTGTTAGAATTTTTGCTCTGGAGTACATAAGGCAGATGATAAACTTTGATGATATTCATTTTGTGTCTCTAAAGAAAAAACAACAGCTCAGAATCAAAAGGTATATTGGCTCTTTCATCTGCAAAAATCGTGGCGCTAGAGAGGAAGTAGACAAGCTGCTGAAGGAACTGAAGTTCGTCGCGAGTTTCACATGGCACTACGATCTGTGTGGGATTATTTCTAAGATGAGGGTGAAAAATAAGAATCTCCCATATGTCCACGAATCTAGGCCCGAAGTCGACAAATTTGCAAACCAGAGAGTATGGGAACCAAACACTTTGGTCGAAGAAGAACAATAGGATCCCTCAGCCACTGTATCACAAACAACCACACCATAGGTTCTGAAAGAGAAAAGGCCTAGGCAATATTTGTCACCGCATGTCACTGAAGTGTCATCAGAAGAATTCCAACTGCATACCAAGAGGTCCAAAACTAGTTCAGCTCCCGACCCGACTGGGGAAAAGGAAGTCCCATCTACTACAGTGACTAAGGTTGATAGGTCACCCCTCAGTTCAAGCCTCCATCATATCATAACCTCAACATTGCCGAAGAAATCTACAGATACTCCATCAACCACCCAACTAGGCAAGGTAGGACCGAAGCTGAGCATCTTTGAAAAAGATGATCTGATCAAGAAAAGGAACTAGACTCTAACCAACAACACTTGCACCGAGTTCTAGAAGCAGACATCAACTGCACAACATAGGCTGCTATCGGCATTTGACACTAAGAAGGGAAAAATGCATATGGCATTCCTCCAAGCACAGGTTCCAGATCCAAAGGTAATCATTGATTACAAAAGGGCCACTTTCGAATTCCAGACTAAGGATGTGCATCCGGCCGATCAAATGGATCTGCACAAGCAAACAGGAGAAATGGTTTTTCATACACTGGCACATGCTTCCACTACCGCGTCCAAATTGCAAGTGTCTCTGAACAACGTCCAAACACAGTTGAAGTTGGAGAAGATATCATCCTTTGCCAAGGACAACAGGATCAAGACTTTGGAGGAATTGGTCCTTAAGATCAGGTACGATCCCTCGAACGTGAAAGTAGCTGAGGAGATGATTAAAAATAAAAATTCCAACATAGCCTCTTTCAGGAAACAATTGAAAATCCCACCAACAGAGGATTCACAGGCGAAGGAAATAACAGAGATGAAAGGAGAAAAAGATGAATTGCTCAAACTAATCATGGAGCAGAATGCACAACTAAAGGAAATGGAAGTTGAGATGGAGAAGCTAGTAAAAGAGAAAGAACAATTGAAGCCAATGGAATTCATTCCATTGAGTACAGTTCCACTTTCAGGAGTAAGCACAACATCAATAACAGAAGTTCCATCGACGAATCCATTGACATCTCTGGAAAAAACAGCCGAATTGGATAAATCTATGGAAACGATGAACCTGCAGGAAACAAAGATTAGCAGGCTCAAAAAGGAGATTGAGAACCTTTAGGAACTCAAATATTCCTATTAGATCAGCCTCTCCAAGGAAAAGCAAGTGTCATACGAGCTCAACCAAGAGTTACAACAGCTCCGAAAGCAAATAGTAGCAGGTAAAACTGTGGCCAAAGTTAAAGAAAGCGTCTCGACAGACATCACCAAGTCTATGAATGAGATATGGCCAATGATACAGATCATGTTTGAGAAAAATGAGTTGGTGCAGAGAATAAAACGGGCCATTGAGAAGATCAGATCGGAATTGGGAGAGATGCCCACACAGGTTAATGAAATCATCAAGTTCCTAAATTCTAAGACCAGGGAGGAGCTGGAAGAGATGAAAATTGAAGATAGAATAGAGACCATCCTTGAGGTCAAAAGAGTTTTGACCAAGAGAGGATTAATGCTTCAGCTGGAAGAAAAGGTTTAGGCCATGGACCTAGGGGTACAAAGGTTTTTTAGTAAGATTGAGGCTCTACAGAAGAAAGGTCTTCCTGGTTTGAAGGTAATCAATGAAAAATTGATGACACTCCCAAACTACAAAAAGAGACTGGCCGATGTGGCTAAGGACAGTTCAAAGTTTTAAGGAATTCAAGGCAGCATCACTGGCAAGGCATTTCTAGATGCACTTCACTGGGACATCAGTATTCAGCATGAGATTCGATACATCTTCATCACCAAACCTACCTTCACCAAGTACACAGAAATGTTTGAAGTTTATCGAAGGCTACTCAAATTCAACATTCCCAGTCATCTCTGATGGGAAGAACTCTGTGATCTGATCGAGTAGTAGATGAGATGTCCCAGCCCAGTCATTTTTCCAGTTAGATGAGGTCGTACAGAGGCTCACCAATGATCCACCCAGAAAATAGCATGCAGTTGTGACACATCATCAAGCAGTTCCTAGATTTCTGAAATTTGTTAAGTTAGTTAGGCTAAAAATAGATTTACCACGTCCTGATCTTTGATGACAAGATTGTTTGTAATTTTGAGTTATAAATACTTCATCTTTCGAAGTATTGAGGGTTGTTGATCTTCACGTCCTGCAAGCTATCAGACTGTAATATTTTTGAAGAGATCTCCCATTAATACAAAGAGGCATTTTACAAGATTCTTGCATGTATTCACTGGTGATGTTTTTCTCTTTAAGTTAAATGTTATTCTCGCTTTGTTATCACATTGTTTTATAAATCTAATCTTTGGAAGTAATGAACGTTGCAGGATTTATCTCGTATACCCTGTTTCTGACTTAAAATATTTTAGTGTTTTATCTTCTCATTTTACAATAAAGAGATTCTTAACTGCTTCTTTATTGTAATTGTGGTTCTCATCTTTTCTGCTATTCCTCATTTATGCTACTAAATAATCCAGTGATTATATTATCTTGCCCTGTGAAAGGTTCCCTTTTTTTTTTCTGGTTTGGATTTCATCTTTACAACATGGACCCCATAGCCCAATGGATGTGTAAACTATCTCAACCAACTCGACAAACACTACGACAACAAAACCGACTTATTTATTTATCTAGACTAATATTTAAAAAATTTGAAACATATCTAAATCATATAGAGAGATCCCTCTCTGAAGTTGGAAGGGCTAGATCCCAACTTCAAAAGCGGTTGGATAAAGTTACCTCTCATAGATTTCTTCTTTCTAACAACCTCTAGTAAATTTACAGAGCGCTAACATAGTGGCGAACATACTGGGGAAAGAACAGAACTAAAAATTTATAGCTTCACGTTTTCTTTTCCCTAGAAGAAAAGTTTGTTCCTGAAATATAGAAAATTTGAGAAGAAAGTAATGTTTAGAGATTGATTAAAATTTGTACATATTATTTTCAGACTCGTAAAACTAAAAAGTATATATATATAAAAGAAATCTGGCTCCCAAGAAAGTTTATACTCGATCTCATCCAGACCCAGAACCTGTGATAGTAACAGGTAACCCAAAACAATTTCTCAGGAAAAAGACTGTTGTTGAAGGTTCAGTAAGTCATACTCCCTTTCCTTTTCAAGGGAGCTCGTTACCTTTCAAAACCATGAATTTGACACCCTTTCTGAACAAATCCTGGTTAGAACAAGATCCGATAGTTTTGTGACTGAAATCATTTTGGACCCAACCGTTTTGCAACCCTGGACTCCGGAAGTTGTATCTCCCACTGCTAAATCACAAACCACTCCCTTGGCGCTAGCCAATCCCTCCTCATCCTCGTCTTCGTTCGCTACCTCCCTTATCATCCAGTTTGTTATCCCACCTCCTCCACCCATCATGGCAGCTAGATACGCTCCCTTGGTGTTGGCCATGCCTCTTCATGCTATGCCCCAAGACTATCAAACGAGACTCCCACAATTCGATGGAACAGGACCTTTGAATGCCCAAAAACACACTGATAAAATGAATGATTATTTTGACCTGCATGAAGTAGATGAGGCTGACGTTCAAATGAGATTGTTTGCCCAAAGTTTGACAGGTGACGTTAAGAAATGGTATAAAGGTTTACGTGCCACCTCAGTTCTTGACCTTACTGCATTTCAAAGGAGTTTTCTAGACAGATGGGAGGTAAAGAAAAACCCTCTCCAAATATTGTCAGAATACGAAAATAGTAGAAGAAATCAAGGTGAGACAGTACAATATTACTACACTCATTTCAATAACCTATACAACGCAATCCTAGCCGAAATCAAACCTCCATAGGGTTTGGCATTGATAAAATTCCCTGATGGTTTTGACATCGATATGTCGTACCAGCTAAGGGAAAGAAATTCTACCACCCTGGAAGACATGCAAAAAAGTGCAATAAGTGTGGAGGCCAATTTGTTGGCAAAAAGGGCACGACAAAGGTCAGAGAGGAGAGTCACAATTAAAGAGGAACCTTCCACATCAACCTCTGATTCCAAATTGGATTCCTTGGCCAGAGCAATGGAAAGAATGATGGAAAGACTTATTGTATCAGAAAGAAATCCTCTGAGAGAAAACCCACCAGCTCCTCAAGTTCGGAATCCTAACTTCAGGAGAAACCCTCCTCAAATCAGACAGAGAGATCCTAGGGATGAAAGAGAGGAGATAGATCTAGATCAATAGATCAGACCTCCCCTACAAGAAAATTATGCTGATTAAGGAGAGGAAGTGATTGAGGAACTAGAGGATACTCACATAAATATCATGGGCATTCATGATAACGAAGCTATTTTTCTTACCCAAGAAGAGAAAGAACTTTTTCTTCTCAATCAAACAAAAGTAAGTGAAGAAGCTGAAGATGTCGAACAACAAGCATTTGAAAATGCCATTTTGGAGGTACATCGGTAGTACAATCTGCGAAGTAAAAAGACAGAAGGAAGTTCCCCAAAAAAGACGATTGAAACGAAGAAGGTAGTCGAAACCAAAAAAGCCTCTGAGCCATCTGCCGAGAAGATTCCTGAGAAGAGTAATGTCAAAGTTCCAACACAAAGAAACCTTACTATTCTGAAAAGATCGTCGTAGCCTGAGGTTTCATCAATTAATCAACTAAGTACTTCTAGCCAGAAGAATGTGGTAGACAAACCATAATTGATAAGCCAAAGCAGAGCCCCTATACCTTTCATCCTCGAAGGGGAATTAGCCAAAGTAAAAATTCCCATTCCACTTTCCAAATTGATGAACAAAGGCGCTTATCGTTCACAGGTGATTAAAGCATTGACCATTGAACCTGATATAGGTATGAAGGCCTTAACTTTTGGATCAACAAATCATTCAGACACTGTGAACCTTACAGATGATCAACCTGAACTTTTGTTTGGACCTAAAGTAGATGGCCAAGCCGATAATGGTGTTGTCGCTCCTTTTTACATCAGTCTAAATATACATGACTTGATCTTGCATAATGCTATGCTAGATTTAGGTGCTTCCCATAATCTGATGCCTAAAGCAGTGATGGAGAAACTGGGACTAGAGGTCACCAGACCTTACAAATATTTACACTCGTTTGAGTTCAATAAAGTTAGATGTATTGGTTTGATCAAGGACCTGTGTATCACCCTGGTTCAGATTCCTGCAAAGAGCATGGTCATGGATGTGGTAGTTGCAGACATTCCCCTGAAATATGGAATGTTGCTATCCCGGTCTTGGGGGGCTAAGTTGAGAGGTACCCTGCAGCTAGATATGTCGTATGCCACTGTCCCAGTTTTTGGGCAACAAAGAAGGCTATAGAGAGAAACATTGATGAAATACATGGTCAGTAGCCAAGAAAAACCGCACAACTATCCTCTTTACTCCGTGTATTCTGACTTGGATTCTTTTATCATGTATAACGATGGTGACATGGGAGAGCAAAACACTCAGCTGGGAGAAGATACATCTGGTCCGGACAAAGGCCAAGAAATCATCGAGGTAGAAAGAAAGAAAAACGTGATAACTGAAGAATTACCGGTAGATTTCTGGAGCATGGATTTTGATGGAGCAGTAAGAAAAGAAGGACCTGGAGTGGGAGTTTGGTTGCATAATCACAGATCTAGGTATTCAGAAAACCATTCTTACAAATTAAATTTCCAATGCACTAACAATATCACCGAGTATGAAGCCTTGATGCTCGGTTTGAAACTTTTGAAAAAAGTTGGTGACAAACAGATTATGGTAAGAGGTGATTCTGAGTTAATAGTCAAGCAAATTAAAGGTGAGTATGCTACGAAACATCCCCATATTAAAGCTTATAGAAATGTTGTTCTTGATGCCCTTAGATGTTTCAGTGAAGTTGATTTGTAGGTAATGCCTAGGGGATAGAACATTTTGGCAGATGGATTGGCTACGTTAGCAGCCACATGTAATATTCCTTTTCGCTCGACTCGCCCATACATGGTAGAGGTGAAGTGCAGACCAACTGTTCCCGACAATATTAGGTACTAGCAAGTGTTTGGTAATGATGATCAAATCGAAGACTTTCTGCAGTGTAAAAATGATTTTGAATGTACAAATATAGATTTAGAGAACGAAGATGAAAATGTAAAAAGATCTGATTTTGAAAATGATAGTGTAAATAGTGTGGATTCAGGAGAGTTAGGTGATGATGAGATGGAGACTGATATTTTGCATTTGAAAAGTAATGTTTTACCTAGGGGTCTAGTTCCTTTAGAGGACTTGTTTGATTTTAACGATGTAGCCAAAAAAACAAAAATTGAAGCCAGTGGACAAGAAGTAGAAGATTGTGATATAGGGACAGACGAGGAACCCATGATGGTCAAATTGTCCAAATCATTACCCCCTGAGCAAAAACTCAAATACATTGATATATTCAAGGAATATTCAGATGTGTTTGCTTGGGGCTATGAGGATTTGAAATCTTATGATACCAGCATCATACAACATAGGATTCCAATAAAACAAGACCAAAAACCATTCAGACAGAAACTTAGGAGAATCAATCCCAAGTTACTCCCCCTGATAGAAAAGGAAATAAAAAAAATGTACGATGCCAAAATCATAGTCCCGTTATGTTTTTCCAAATGGGTCTCAAATTTGGTCCCAACAAGTAAGAAATCTGGGGAAATCAGGCTTTGCATTGATTTCTGAAATTTGAATAAGGTCTCCCTGAAAGACAATTACCCCTTGCCGAAAATGGACCACATACTACAAAGGGTAGTCGGATCTAGTCGAATCTCTTTACTAGATGGGTTCTCAGGTTACAATCATGTCCTCATTCACCCAGATGACCAAGAAAAAACTGCTTTCACTACGCCATGGGGCACTTTCATGTATGTGAAAATGACTTTCGGATTGATGAACACTGGAGCCACTTTTTAGAGAGCGATGGACATTGCCTTTGTGGAAGAATTAGGTAAATTTATTGTCATCTATCTGGACGATGTAACTGTGTTTTCCCAATCTGATGACGAGCACCTGCGACATCTCAGACGAGTCTTTGAGAAATGCAGGAGATTTGGGATTTCTTTAAATCCTAAGAAGATCCTTTTCAGACTAGAGGAAGGCAAACTGCTAGGGCACATAATCTCTAAGGACGGAATCAAAATAGACCCCAGCAGAATCGAAGCCATACAAAAATTAGAACACCCGAGAAACATCAAAGAATTATAGTCTTTTATCAGAAAAATAAGCTTTCTACAAAGATTCATACCCAATTTGGCTGAGCTCCTCAGAAACATTACAAATATGTTAAAAAAGGATGAAAAAATAAAATGGGACACCGAATCCAGGCAGTCTTTCGAGCAAGTCAAATGAGCACTCACCCAGGCCCCCGTCTTGATCAGTCCTGACTTTACCAAATATTTCTATCTTTTTTCTTTCGCTTTCGAACACACCATTGCAACATTATTACTATAGAAGAACAACGAAGGGTATGAACAACCCATAGCCTTCTTCAGTAAAGCGTTAAGAGATGCTGCTTTGAATTATAAAATAATGGAGAAACAAGCTTTTGCCTTGGTAAAAGCCATAAAATATTTTATAGTATACATTCTCCATTCCCACACCATTGCATATGTTCCGAATGTGGTAGTAAAAGACATTTTGACCCAGGACAATCTGGATGAAAGAAGAGGAAAATGGATTGCTGTCATTTTAGAATATAACATAGAGATTAAGCCTACGAAACTAATTAAAGGTCAAGGTCTAGCAAAATTAATGGCTGAATCAAATTTCCATGCTCTTGACATTAATTTCTTAGCTGCAGCAGATGAACAAGGTGAGACGGTGACTCCAAGCATGAGAGAGGTATTTCTCTTTTCTCCATGGTACGCAGACCTAATATTTGTTTTGCATAATTTACAAGCTCCCCCTGGTTTGACTAAGACTAAAGCTAGGTTTTTGAAGTTGAAAGCATTGAAATTTTGCATTCTAGAAGGCAATCTATATTGGAAAGATCCTAGAGGTATTCTGTTAAATTGTTTATTGAAAGATGAAGATGACAAAGTGTTACAAGAATTTCATGCAGGAGAATGTGGTGGTCATTTGAACTGGAAGGTTACAGCCAACCAAATCCTCAGAGATGGATTCTATTGGCCCACCCTGTTTGCTAATGTACATCATAAAGTGACTTCATGTCATCAATGTCAGCTGTTTGAAGGAAAAATGAAACTCCTTCCTCTACCCCTGAAACCAATCTCAGTTGAAGCCCCTTTTCAACAATGGGGGTTGACTTCATTGGAGAAATACATCCCCCTTCTTTAGGCCAGCACATGTGGATTCTTACTGCCACATATTATTTTACGAAATGGATCGAAGAGGTACCAAGCAGGCAAGCCACCGATTCTATTATTATTAATTTTCTTGAAAATAATATCTTGTCTCTCTTTGGATGTCCTAGAAAGATTATAACCGATAATGCAGCTACTTTTTAATCAAAGAAACTCATATATTTCTGCAACTAGTATCATATTGTTTTGGGACATTCCACAGCTTACTATCCTCAGGGGAATGGGCTGGCAGAATCCTCAAACAAAACCCTGGTAAACATCATCAAGAAGACATTGCAGGAAAACAAGAAGTCATGGCATAACAAGTTGGTGTTCGCATTATGGGCTGACAGACTGACCACCAAAAAGTCAATCGGTATGTCACCATCTCAGCTGGTCTATGGCACAAAAGCAGTTTTTCTCACTTCCTTAGGAGTCCCTATCATGAAATTGCTTCAAGACATACAAGCCGAGCCAAACGACTCACAAAGAAGGATCAATCAGATGATCCATTTGTAGCAGTCTAGGGAAGAGGTATTCAACAAGACTCAGGTAGTCCAAGAAAGCATCAAGAAGATTTTTGATAAAAGAACCAAGGAAGATGATTTTGAGCTAAGAGATTTGGTGCTGAGATGGGACGCCTGAAATGAAGACAAGGGAAAGCATGGCAAATTCGATAGTCTGTGGAAGGTAGCATACATGATTCAAGCATTCAGAGGAAACAACACTTTCTTGCTAAACAACACTGATGGGATAGATCTGCCAGGAGGACCTGTAAATGGCAGAATGTTGAAGCATTATTTACCACCTCAGTAGAGACTCAAGGTTACACTCTCCATTGTACATACCATCTTTATTTTTCGCCTGCATTTTCTGAGGGAATAACTTTAGTCAGTGGGTTGAAGCCTGAAGAGAAGGCCCTAAGCCGCTGAACACTATTCTTCCATTTTTTGAGAATAAAACCAATCAATCAACAAAGGCGACTAGGAAGAAATTTTCAGAACATCAGGAACCAGGATTCTTGGCACTTCACAGGGAAAGTACCATCCCCAGGTGGAGCCGTTGTTATCACCCTATAAGTTATAGGATCAACTGGTGACTGGAATATTATCTCTCTCTAGTGTTTTTGTTGACAAATGATTTTTCATTCTGCAAATAATTTGAAAAGAAAAGAAAAAGAAAAAAGAAAGAAAAGAAAAAGAAAAAAGAAAGAAAAAGAAAAAGAAAAGAAAAAAGAAAAGAAAAAGAAAAGAGGGCATAAAAGATTTTCAATAAAGCCCCATGCAATAATATTAACTTGGTCCATACCTTTCAAGCATGGCCAAGTTCTTTTTTAAATTGACATTGATAGGGTTAGTGAATAAGTTTGGCTAAACTGTTCAATCTTAGCCAAAGTATCTAGGTTAGATTAGTGAATAAATCTGGCCAGACTGTCTAATCTTGGTCAGATAGCCCCAGGGTAGAGTAAGTTCTTAGCCCAACAGTCTAATCTGGGTTAATTGTCATAGGAAGCTAGGTTAGAATATAGGCTAGTTGCTTTATTTCAATAAAACCAGCTGGATGATCAATGTTGCACCATGTTTCATATGCTTAAAAATGGTGTTGGTCTAGCCCCATGGTGGTGTATACATGAAAAGCCTTGGAAAAAATGTGTGAAATGCACTTATCCTAAGTTCTTTGGCGCATGTATTCTCCACGCCCCCACTTATGCTCCGCTCGTATATCAAGGGTTCAGATAATCACACCCAGATCTACAGTGGTCAGACTTTTCCGGACCCCCCTAACCATTCTAT
>JASDQU010221258.1:0-10601 GCA_032191745.1 Picea mariana
AGAGATCCGTGGGGTGCGGAAGAAGACCCTCTGGAGGAAAGTAAGGGTGGAGTAAGCTAACTGTCCGAAGCGCAGAGTAGCGAACATAATAAGAGCCATTGATAGGGAGAGGGACATGTGTCGATAGATTGCGTGATCTAAGAGCATACACTCGAGAAAAAACTGAGAAAATTAAGAGTCGTTGATCGTGCAGACTCGTGGCGAGGATCTGCATGTTTCGGAGTTTGGAATTCCAAAAGTTTGAAAGGGAGGTACTAAAAAGATAGCCAAAGGTCCGAAGCCCTTGGACAAGTCTGAGCCGTCAGTTGATCGGTAGATCCGGGCCATCCATTCAGTGGACACTTTTGAGTCAGAGAAGGGTTTGAATGTTTGAAGAGTCAAGACTCGTGAAGCTGAAGCCGTGAGGTCATCAGAGCTGTCTATTGAGACATGGCACATGGCATAAGATCTGTTAGTCCGTAGACTTAGTGTTCTGGAGGTCTTGTGGAGAAGTGTTTCAGAAATTCCCGAAGTTTTAGAGCCCGAAGCATTGAGGGTCGTCGATCCCAAAGGAAAAACGTGGACCATTGATCTATGAGGGGACACATGGAGGATGAAGGTTCACTCCATTGGATAGCCACTCCAGATGACTTGTGGAGTGTGTAGGTGGATTTGGTCGAAGCCCGAATTCCGAAGAAGGAGACTGAGTCGTCAATCTCAGTGAGGAGTGCAGACCGTTGATCCTTGCACTGATTATGTTCATGGTTCGGGGTTCAGAGAATTTGGTGATGGCTGCAGTTGAAATGGCTAAAGCCCAGAGTTTGGAGCACCGAAGATATTAATCCCCGGGTCATAGCTCGAGGTCGTATGGAGAGAGGGGCCTAGCCGAGAGAGCTAGATCCTATTTTTATTCAAGTTTCCAGAAGGGAGCATGGGCTTCACAGAAGCCCATGGGTTACATAAAACCTGCACCTTAAGGAGATAGGGGGCCTGTGTAACTTGTTTTGGGTTCTAGCAGGGGGCCCGAAGAGAAAATCCAGCTCATAGATTGAAGATCCTAGACTAGGAGGTCGAGAAGCCCCGGAGAGAGGAGGGGGGTCTGCACCAATTCTACTAAACGGAGCCACTTCACCCATTGAGATTGCTTGTTTGAAGAATAGCAATGTAGATAACCCTCTAAACATTTTTTAACTATTTCTATTTAACTATATATTTGTGGATGGTAACTAGTGTTGTTCCACTCACATTCCATAATTCTTTCCAAAAATTTCTCATGAATTTTGGATCTCTGTCACTTACTATTACTTTAGGAAATCCATGAAGTCTAAGAATTTCCTTCATGGGCACTTCTGCCACTTGGATTGCTATATATTTACTTCGAATTCCACATAAATGTGCATACTTTTTTAGTCTATCCACAACGACAAAATTGGCATCCTTACCTTTTGATTTTGGTAAATTTTTAATGAAGCCCATTGATATCTCTTCCCACCTTTGATTAGGTATGTGTAAAGACTGAAGTAGCCCTGGATATTTTACTGTCTCTCCTTTATTTTTTTGGCAAACATGACATTTTCTTACAAATTTCTGAATATCTTTCTTCATTCCTTCCCCCAAAATATCTTTTTTGATCCTTTGATATGTTTTAAGGAACCCTGAATGTCCTGCCACTGGTGAGTCATGAGACTCCATAAATATTTGTTGCTTCAACTTTAATTTAGGGCATACAAATATTCTACCCATGTACCAAAGGATATCTCTCTTCCACTCCCATTGCTCCATAGAGCTCATCCCTTCCTTTATACATTGTATAGATATTTTCATTGTTCCATTCATGTCCAACTTTATCCAACCACATAGGAATAGAATAGAAACTCAAGGCTTCCTCTATTTTGGGAAGGGCATCTGCTACCACATTGTCCTTCCCCTTCTTGTAGGTTATTTGAAAATAAAACCCTTGCATTTTTTCTACCCATTTTTGTTGCTCTTCTGATGATAATATTTTCTCCAAAAATTACTTTAGGCTATCATGGTTCATCTTGACTTTAAAATTCCTCCCATTGAGATTTTGTTGCCATTTTTTATTGCATGTAAAACTGACATTTATTTTTCATATGTAGATTTCACCAAGTATTTTCCTTTGAATTGTTTACTTTCAAAATCCAATGTCCTCCCTTCTTGCGTCAATACTGCTCCAACCTTGTCCTGATGCATCACATTCAACTACGAATGTTTTACCAAAATCAGGTGTTTCTAATACATGTGTAAAAGAAATAACATCTTTTAAGAGTGAGAATACCAAGGTAGCCTCTTCATTCCATACACAATATTTTTTCTTCAAGAGAGATGTGAGTGGGTTTTCAATGCATGCATAATTCTTAATAAATTTTCGATAATATCCTATAAGACCTAAGAATTTTCTAAGCCTCTAGATTTTCTTAGGAATAGGCCATTTTGTAATAGCTTGGATCTTTTGAGGGTCTACCTTAACCACTTCCCTTGAAACCATATGACCCAAATACTCTACTTCTTGTTCCCCAAAAGAACATTTGGATCTTTTTACATTCAATTGATTGTTCTCGAGATTTTCTAGGAATTTATACATGTTTGATGTGGTGTTCCCATGATTTTCTATAGATAAGTATATCATCAAAGAAAAACAACACAAAAATTCTAAAATGGGGTTGAAATTTTTTGTTCATAAGGCTTTGAAAGGTAAAAGGAGCATTAGTCAATCCAAAAGGCATGACTAAGAACTCATAGTGCCCTTCATGTGTTCTAAAAGATATTTTTAGAATGTTTTCTTTTCTTAATCTTATTTGGTGGTATCCTCATTTAATATCCAACTTTGTAAAATAAGCCACTCCATGAATCTCATCTAATACCTCATCAATATTTGGAATAGGGAATTTATCTTTGATGGTGATTTTGTTTATATCTCTATAATAAAGATACATTGTCCAAGCATTATCTTTTTGTTTTTCACCATCATTACTGGAGTTGAAAATGAACTCCTGCTTGGTTGAATAATACTTTCATTTAGCATGTATTGTACCATGTTCCCAATCTCCCCCTTTTACTAACGAGGATATCTATAAGGCCTTTTATTAGGAGGAGTACCTGCTGGTATTATTTCAATTTGATGTTCATGATCTCTAGATGGAGGTATCCGTTTAAGGATTTCTTGGAAGACTCTAGGGTGATTTTCCAAGGTGCATTTTATCTCCTCTAGAATATTTTGACCTTCTTGCTTTACTTCCATAGAATAAAGTCTAACCACAATTCCCCTACTACATTTTTCTAGGAGTTTTTCCATTCTATGAGAGATGATGACTTGAGAAGGTCCATATTTTAACCCTTTAAGTTCATATTGAATCCCTTATAATTCAAATTTCATGAATAATTCCTTATAGCTTGTAGAAATTGTACCCAATGTTATGAAACATTGAATCCATAGAACAACATCTACTCCTCCAATGGAAATGGAATACATTGAGATTTGTAATTTGTATTCTCCCATACTAAGTTTAATGTTATGGAATTTTCCTACACAATCAATACTCGCCCAATTAGCAACCAAACATAGCCAACCTTTTGAAATTGTCAGAGCAAAGTAGTTTTATTTTGATGAAAGAGGAGTCAAAATGTCCATACTTGTTCAAAAATTTCTTAAATAACTAGGAAAGAGATGCCCAAGATCTTTATTCAACCACCGATTGGGATTTCGAGTTCAAACCCTCAATTACCAACTCCAAAGAGTTCCAACAAAACTTAAACAAGCAAGAAAGGTGGTAAACCTAGGGAGAAAAATCCGCAAGATGTGCATTAATTATCATTAACTTCACGCCGCCTCTAAAATTGGATGGAAATACCATAAACACTGTCAAATTTCAACCACAACTAACACCCAATTATATTTTACATAGTGGAAGCCACACAATGCCATATCATATTTCCAAATCCCATCACGTACTACGATACATACGTATTCAAAGATGATCGTAATTTCAAGTTCATACCACATGCAATGACTAAACATTAATTCATTTTAACAAATGATATCCACTTTATAACATATCTGATGTTGAAGTATATCGATTCTAACCATGCTTCATATACAACCATACTGCAGGATACTATATCTTGTAGCATAATATTATGTTGTCAGACAATATAGTTGTATCCCCTTTATAACATAACATCCCAAAAAGTTTTATATGATATATTCACCAAGTGTTAGCATGATAATAAAGGAAGTTAGAGCTAAACACCAATTTTGTATGACATATATACAAGGGTCCTTTTTGTCCTTTCTTTTGAGAAGGTAACCCGTGTGATGCACAACAAGGTTGTAGAAGAATCATACAGGCCTTCGTATCATGCACTTAATTTTAATGAAACTAATCATGCATATGTGTAATAAGAACAAGACTTCAAGAGATAAATGTTACATCATCACTATTAGAGAAATAATGTGTAAAATAGCTACGAGTAGTACTTCAGACTGAAGGAAAATATAACATCTTTGCTATGTTTTTATGATTTTCAGGACTGATCAATAACATTTTGCAAACAAATGATCTTTCTAGAAACTTGACTGATCCAACTGACTCTAACTCAATGAAAAATGGAAAACTAGAACAAAACAAAACTTATGCTAAAGTAAGTATAAACAAACTGAAAGAAGTATATACAAAAAGTAAGAAAAGAAACTTAATAAATGCAAACAAATCTAATCTAATATACCCCTTCGACAATATTTTTTTGTGTATTATTTATTTACGTTTTTATATTTATTTTTATTTATGTACGGGGGAAGATAAGAGCATCGACTTGGGACTCAAGTAGGATGACACTTAGCATAAAGGAACACATCATCTGTTTTGCATGGAGGCATCATGGCTAGTAAGAATTTACGGAAGGAAAGCACATTGATATGCCAATGAACGTATGCATATGGCGATGATAAATGGCCTATAAAAACCCAAAATAAATGATCACCATCCTCCAAGATGTGCCAACCGACAAGATGAGCTTTTCATTTTACATTGAAGGTATCAATTGGATAAGGACTTCATATTTATGATTCAAGGCTTGAATATCGAAGATAGGGTGTAAGGTTTGAATATCAAAAATATGGTCAATGCACTCATGAAACATATTAATGCCATCTTTTGGAATCTTCTAATTAGAAAAGGGGTCACGATAATGCAAAGAATATTCATATAAAGGATTCAAAAACATATGAATACCTTTGAACTCATCATCATCATTGAAATAAAATGTGCACATGTCAAGAGGGATATCATTGTCAAGATGATTGGCTTCTTCTAATTGAAACAATGGATTTGAATAAACATCATTTATTTCAAGACCTTGATTAAAAAATTCATCTAGTGGATCAAAAGAGTCTCCATCAATTTGATTTGACCATTGATCAATTATATCATCATAACATGCTTTATCATAAAGGGGACTATAAAGGTCAGCAACATCTTCCTTTGCATAATCGACTTCTTCCTTGTATGAGTATGAATGAAAAATTTGAGATAAACCATGATCTTGCGGTGGGATTTGTCCATTAGGTTAAAGAAGGATAGAATTTGGGATGGATGAAATGGTTTGATTGGTCAAATCATAATCAAAACAAAGAGTTGGGGTTTGTGTATCATGTTTATTATCAAAGCAATGTTGTTCGACTTGGATTTCTTTGTTGACACATTCGTTTGGCCAAAAAATATTTTTGGGTTGAGAGGTATTAACAAAAATATCTTCTACCATATCCTCAAAATAAATATCGCATGAAGCTACATCATTCCCTGAATCCTCTTTATTAATTTCTTCAGAATAATCCCGAGGAAGAAGGATGTTAGGAGCAATGTTATGTAAATCAAGATTGTTTTCTATACAAGATTCATCCTCTAAGAGTGTTTCATCAGATAAAACCCGATCTTTCTCAAAATGAGTTCTGAAAAGAGTATCATCAAAAGGAAAGACATCAAATAAGGTTTTATGATCATGGATAGCATTATTAGATTCACAAGAGTTAGACTCATTGCAAACCACTAAATTTCTAGATAAAATATCATGAGATACAAATTTATTTCCTTGATCATTCAAGAAGAGGTAAGGCTTTTCATGGTAATCTTGCTTGGATTCTATGAAAAATATACAAGTCGATTATGCATGAGGACCACCGTAAAAATCACATTGAGGAGGGTTAGGTGGAGAAGGAAAGTCAGAAATGAATTTTGTAAAAATTTCTTCTCCCACCAAATTAGGATTTGGTGATATAGACCTATACCAATCTCCTACTTGACCATGAAGATTAAGACGAAAAATATCAAAAGAAGTGTAATCATCTTGGACCCCAAAATATTGACAAAACTGAATAAACTTGTTGACATGATTGAGAGAATAGTCCCATGGGTAACATTCAAAAAGAGGACAACCAACCATGGATAGATCGGTAATCAAGTCATAATAAGGTTTATTCATGATGAGGTAAGGTGAGTAAATGCACTCTTGGTTGAAGAAAGATGAACATTAAATCAAAATTGGAGAAAAACCATTGATTGGTCCTCCCCAGTATGGTCTCCAAATAAATGTTGATGAAAAGATATGAATTTTTTTTTACCAATATTTTCAAATATTACTTGGCTAAGGTAAGATAGGCGATATTATAACCCTATATTTATAGCAAAATTAAAAAAAATTCAATTGATTCATGAGCAATAAGTACTAGGAACCAATGTTGTCTTTTATATTAAATATGCAATAAATAAAGAAAAAAAAATATTGTTTTTTGTATGAGAAATTAAGTAACAAGCAGAGTGTAAATCTGATAAATAACATAGAAAAATACATATGCGAGACCAAAAATCAGCATAACCATTTTATTGATTGCATTTCAAGTTATAGCAAGAACCCTTTTTTCATACCCCTGTGAGGGTAAGGACCAAAATCAAACTTAGAAATATTTGGTGAACACCACACACAAGACTCTGATGTCAAGACGAGACCAAGACTATAGATGTTGGATCTGACTAGCCACAAAAGCACCATTGCTTGACTCTATAAAATATCCTTAATCATAAATGAAACACTAATTCATAATCAGATCAGAATACACAGAATATCAAGACAAAATGAACTACCTTCTGAAGCATGCTTCTTAGAAATGTTTCTCAGTCCTTAATCTTACCACCTTTAGTAAAACCCTGCTATCAACAAAAGGGTTAAAACTCTATGATAACTTAGAAGCGGATGTAAGTAATTAATCTCACAAGTATAAGAGAAGACCTTTATCAAAATTTCTCTCTCTCTCTCTCTCCAGGTGATCAACTTTTATCTTTTCAAAAGTAGTTGTGGTAGTTCTCAACTACTTTTAGTTAAGTCATAAATGACCTTTATTTATTTAGGGACAAATTATAATAAATTGATAAATGGTAATATAAATAATAACTAATAGGTGGGACCCCTATTCTTTTAATGATCCTTAAATTTTCAATTTCCTCCTTGTCCCTCCATATTATTTAAATAAATAAATCATGCCACCTCATCAAATATATACATGAGCATAGAAATATTAATTTATAACAACCCTTGTATCTCCCAAAATTCCATCCATATATATCAAACAAGTAAAATCTATTTTTTACTACCGAAATAAAATATTGACCTGCTGTCCCAAAATTAAAATATAAGTACCATGCTGTCCCAAAACGTCAAAATGCAAATAAAATATCCACATTCAGAAATAACATTGACCCATCAAAAACCGTATTTTCTATGGGAGGCATTTTGCTTCTCTTCACTACTCAATGTATGTACTTGTTTATATGTAAGCTTTTCTTAGTAGACTATTGGTCCTTAGATGCCTCGAGGTGAACTTCACTGAAAGCATGGAGGTGGTCATTAGCATGTTCAGTGTGGGATGTTACTGACTGGGATGACTCATTTTTAGTAGCATTTTGTTTACCCGTACTTGAATTTATCTCAGGAATAGCCGTCTTGATCTTTCGGCTTGAATGAGATAAGTGAGCATGAGATGCAATAGAGACAATTTGTTGGGCATGTTTATTAAGTGGAGGGGTTGGCAATGGTAATGAAACTGTGGGCCAGAAACTAATATGAACTGGGGGAGGTTGAACAACATCACCCCAATCCATCATTGAATGGGAATTTTGGTTGCAATGACACATGAGGTGGAACATGAACATTTTAAATGCTAGGATGAGGCTGATATGAAGGTCTCTCAGGTTGGGGAAGTGGATAGAAGGTCCCTTGTCAAGCTATGTTGAGGAAACCAATTTGTAGCCGCTGATTGAATTCTTCATAATCAACATCAAAATGTATTGAGAACCTTAGTCTCTTGTTACCCCTTTGCCCAAAATTATTTTGACCTCTACCTATGTTTTTGCCTCTGCCATGACTTTCCCCACTGAAGAAACTCATTTACTAAAATGAAACTTAGATCAACATATGAAACAAGAATACCAATCAAACATCAAATTACTTTTCCTAATAAATAATTTAAAACATTGGGTCTGATTAGTCAACACAAAAGAATGCATGCAATCAACCCATTACTCTGTATATATAAAATCCAAAACTGAATTGCTTGATCTCTCTTTTTACAACTTATACCACTTAGAATAGGGATAATAAATGATATATGGGATGTGATGGGATTTTTATTGAGCGGAAAATGATCTTACGAAAAGGCAAGAAAAAAATACTGTTCTTTTCCTTAATCAATTCATACAATTCAATCATATAAGATAAACTAATATGAGCATATCATCATCAAATACTCTATATGTGTCACCCAACAAAACTCACTATTACATACTTGAAGCATGTTCTTAATTTATTTCTTATTTTAATTTGATCTTCTGCAATCCCATTCTTAATTTATTTCTTATTTTAATTTGATCTTCTGCACAATGGACATTTTTATAAAACCAGAGGATGGGAATAAAATGAATCGGGAATATGAGGGGTTTGTAATGCGCAAAAAATGAGATAATGGAAGGGAAAGAAAATGATCAATGTCCTTTCATAATGCAAGTAATTTACCATCTTGACTTTAATAACCATTAACACATGCAATTAAAACTTTAATACCTCTGTTCATCATCCAAACTAATTCTTGTAGCTTTTCACGACATAATCTTTTGTAGCTATATTTTGTTTTATTTATTTAAAAAAATCTTAATAAATATCCAAGAATAGTCTGCTTAAAAGGTCTGTACATAGAGATTAGAAAATTTCATCATAGATTAATGAAAACATTCAAATGTTTACCACTTCATACACTATCCACTAGAAGCATATTCATTTACAGATTTCAAATACAACAAACAGAGTAAAAGTAATAGTGACAGTCAACTTGAGTCGAGAGCAAAGAAGGGTTTAATGAAACTTGAAACCGACAATATTTTCCCCACATCAAACTGCTCTTAGAAACTCTACATTTCTATGTTGCAATATATCTTATCCATGCCCAAAAAGACTTAATTTGAAATCATACACAGTATCAATAAAAAATGAATATCAGAATAACAGTTCTGGGTCAATTGCAAGCCAAGAGAATTCCTTTTTTAAATCCATTCGAAACCACATATAGTTGGAACTCCATTACTGTAGGGACTATCATTTACCAAAAATAAAACAAGCAAGATCAATGCAAGGCTGGACACAAGTTAATATTAGTGTTCATGCTCGTATGCGAGTTCACCCAAAACCACACATCATACATTCATTTCATATCAAGAAGTGAATATTCACAATTTTCTTCATACCAGAATCAATACAGAGTTAACCTTCTTCACATACATACAAGATGCAACCAAACATAGCCAACCTTTCGAAATTATGAGAGCAATGTAGTTTTATTTTGATGTAAGAGGAGTCAAAATGTCCATACTTGTTCAAAAATTTCTTAAATAGCCAGGAAAGAGTTGCCTAGGATCATTATTCAACCACTGATTGGGATTTCGAGTTCATACCCTCAATTGCCAGCTCCAGAGAGTTCCAACAAAACTTAAACAAGCAATAAAGGTGGTAAACCTTGGGAGAAAACTCCGTGGGATGTGCATTAATTCTCATTAACTTCACGTCATCTCCAAAATCAGATGTAAATACCATAACATTCCCAACTTTCAACCACAACTCAAACCCAATTATATGTTACACAGTGGAAGGCATGCAATGCCATATCAAATTTCCAAATCCCATCACTTACTACGATACATACGTATTCAAAGCTTCTTGTAATTCAAATTTCATACTAGATGCAATGAATAAACATTAATTCATTTTAACAAATGATATCAACGTTATAACATATCCAACGTTGAGGTGTATCTATTATAACCATGCTTCGTATGCAACAATACTCCAGGATACTATATGTTGTAGCAAAATATTACGTTGTCGAAAAATATAGTTGTATCCCCTTTATAACATAACATCCCAAATACTTTAATATGATATATTCATCAAGTGTTAGCATGGTAATAAAGGAAGTTAGATCTAAACAACAATTTTGTATAACACTATTTTTCCTTTTCTTTGAAAAGGTAACCTATGTGATGCACATCAAGGCTGTAGAAGAA
>JASDQU010221261.1:0-17817 GCA_032191745.1 Picea mariana
ACCTCTTCTCGGTCCTTGAGGGGTTTCATTCACCTTGAATGATGTTCGATCCAGTATGTCCACAAGTGCATTCAACACTATACATTGATTCGTAGCATGTTTGGTAGATGCACACAAATCACAATGCACAATATTCAATGCTATTGAATACTTCTAAATAATGGGGCACTATCTTGGCCTATGCCCATGGATTCAGAAAATATTGCAATACTCAACTAATGGCGCTACTTGATTACCTGGAAAATCATGATATGGGGTTGGGGTATGGAATGGTAAATTCATAGATACTTGCGCAACTCCTCCCGTGGGTCCTACTGAGGTCCCTTTCCCCTCATCTATGGACATTTGTTCACCAGATGTCCTTTTGTGTAGCATCTGATACACTTGACTTGTAATCGTCTTGGTCTCAGTATTGTAAATTCTTGAATCTTCTCTGTAAACGTTGATATTTTACCTTGTAGTTGCACCAAATTTGCATCTACTGGGGGTTTGGTCACTCTCAGTCTCCCCCAATATCCTACCATGGATTCAATATTCATTGATTGTTCCAAGGCATATGTAAAATTGGTTATCCGTTGTTGTGTTAATGGAATCTGTGTCAGAGGTAGCAATCCCTGGATATACCATTCTCTTTGACGTTCTTCATGGATCAGATGCGCTAGTGATGTAGGAGCATCACCAACAAAGCATATGTGGAGGACAACTAGGCACACTGGCGCACATTTTGAAATATTTTTAATTTCATAGATGGTGTATTAATGTAATATCTGACAAATATTTTTGAGTTATGGGCATCATTAATGATCAGAGGCTAAGCCATCGCATAAGATCGATGGGGGGATGTATTTTTCTTTAATGCGAAGGATTGCAGAAAAGATCTAGATCTTTCTCTCTCATCTATCTAACTCAATATTTATTGTAATAGATGTTAAGTAGTTGATAACATTTAATTTTGATAAGATAGCGTAGAGTAGTTGGAGGGAAAGGCTCGAAGAGCACCCTTTTGTATAAATCTTTTTAATATTGTCCAATAGTAGTTGTTGTTGTTACTGTTGATAGAAGAGAGTTGATCAATAGTTGAATCTATTGTATATATTAAGAAGTAGTGAAGAACAGTGTATGAATCTATGTATATGATTGTTGAATGAATATAGCAGAGGAATATTGTCCCAATGAGTGTTGTTATGTGTCTGTCTGAATGAATGATAGACTTTATGTTATTATCAATTATCTATTATTTCTTTTTCTTGTATCCATGAATGTTTTATAGGACTAAAGATATGATTCACTGTGAGATTGAATAAGATTCAATTGTTTCTCTTCATTGGGAAAGTGCAAGGTGTGCATAGTGTCCGCAAGGAGTGCATGAATGAGTCTGTTTCAACTCGAAGATCATAAGAGATAGTGAAACTTATGTATGTAAGGAGTGCATCGAAGTTCGCAAGGAGTGCATGACGGAGTTTTCAAACTCAAAATCTCAAGAGGAGTATGATCTTGATTTCAGTCAAAGAGGACAGAAGTGGTTGGAGGGAAGTCACAAGGAGTGCGAAACCATCCATAAGGACAAGTTGAGTTGTGGATGAAAATATGTTGCAAGGTGTGCACAGATCAAGAATTTGACTAAGTGTCAAAGAGAGTGTTCAGAGGAACAAGAGAAAGATAAGAAAATTAAGCTCAGGAGGGAGAGTAGAGGAAAATTCTTCAAAGGGGAGAATTCCCTGAACTTTCCACCCAAATCAGTGGACAAGATTCATTCCGAAGGGAGATTAACGATTCTAGACTGTCAAACTTAGGAGAATCTACATGGAGGATAGTCGTAAGGTGTTTCAACACTTCATGGTTTGGAAACTCTGCAAGGAGTATAAGTGTAGTGTCACGAAGTGCGAATTCGTGATTCAATATTGGTCGTTAATCGCAAGGGGAGTGTGTGGCGGTGGATTAAGGAATTTGAGAATCGAGACTCCAGATGTTATGGGGTGAGAAATCCTGAGTTTCGCAAAGTCGTGAAACCCAAACCATAATGGGGCCAACAGATCCGAGGAGACGCGTGGTGGGAGTCCACATATTCAAAAGAGCGTGCTTCGGGAAAATTTGGAGGAAGAGTTCGGGATATCCCCGAACCCCAAATCACGAAGGCATAGACCCACGGTTATAGTCGTGGTCACTTGGGAGAAAGGACATGTTTGTGTGTATAGCTATTTTGGGTGTTCAAAGGGACCCTACGAGTCGCTCTAACTCAGTATTTTGAATGATCCAAGACTGAGAGGTCGAGCATCACTTTGGAGGGAAGGGGGTATGCATCAAAAGTGGTATCAAAATGAGTACATAATTGTTTTTTGTAGGTAGAGGAGCAGGTTGATATCAGTGAGAGGTATCAGGAACATCAGCACAATTCCACCTAGAAGACATGTTGAGCTTCCTGTATCCGATGAAGCTATGGAAAGGGAGATGAGAGAATTGTGTGTGAGGTTGGATGCCATGGAAATGGCACAAAGAAGAGTGCCTGATGTTGGAGACATCAGTGAGGCAAAAAATTAAGAAATAGAAGTCAAAGAAGTTGTAGTTGAGGATCCTGTAGAAGAACGCTTGTTGAAAGTGGTTATCAAATTGGGAGCCAGAATGAAGATCGACGTCCCATTTTATGAATAAAATTTAGACACAAAAGAATTGCTTCATTGGATACGAGCAATGGACAAGTATTTGTACTATGAAGATGTCGAAGAGGAGAAAAAGGTAAGACCTGTTGTCACTAGGTTAAAAGGACATGCAACATTGTGGTGGGATGAACTGCAAGCTGACATCAAGAGCAAAGGAAAACAAAAGATAAAGAGTTGGGATGAAATGGTAGAAAAACTAAAGGCAAAATTCATGCCCAAGAATTACTAGATAAATATATTCAGGAGGATGCAGAACCTGAGACAGAGAGGGATGACTGTGAAGGAGTAGACAGAGGAGTTCTACAAATTGAACATTAGATATGGACAGAGAGAGAGACGAGGATAAAGTTTCCAGATACATCAATAGCCTAAGATATGATATCCAGGAGGAAATCAACACGGCGACAGTCAGGACAGTACAAAATGCATATCAAATTGCGCTGAAAGAAGAACATAAGTTGACCCAGAAGCAAAGTCAACAAAACAGAGTTCGAAGTTTGAAAAGAGGAAAAGGAGTTGCCAAAAATAAAGCACAAAATCCCAAGGACGAGGCAGAGAAACCACATAGTCACTCTGAGAGAGGAGGAAGTTCCCGAGGGAGACAAAGTGGTGTTATAAACTCTTTTTCCAGAAGAAGAGGAAGAGGCAGAGGAGGAAAAGTAAGGTGTTATGCTTGTGGAAAAACAGGGCATATGTATTGGGATTGTCCTAAGAGGAATAAAGGAGGAGGTGAATATCACATTTCAGAAGCACGGAAATGATATGTTGAGGAAGAAGGTGTATAGGATGGGAAATCCTTGATGATGAAGAAGGTTCTTTTGAAGCAAGAGCCAGATACTGAAAATACAGTGCAAAGGAACAATTTTTCAAGACAACTTGCAAAATGAAGGATAGGGTTTGCAAGGCGATAATTGACAGTGGGAGCACTGAAAACTTAGTATCCACAGAGATGGTGGAGAAGCTAGGGCTAGAAACTACTACACACCTGACGCCATATAAAGTCTCATGGTTGCAGAAAGGTCATCATGTAACATTAACTAAACAATGCCTGGTTGCATTTAAAATAGGAGGATATAGGGATGAAATTTTGTGTGGTGTGAATCCCATGGATGATGCCATGTTTTGTTGGGAATACCATGGAAGTATGACACGAATGTTGTTCAATATGGGAGGAGAAATACATACACCTTAGAGAAGAATGGTAAGACACACATTTTATTGCCAATTGAAGAGAAGAAGGTGAAGGATGAAGCCAACACGAGCATACTTCTCATGAGTGGGAAGGAACTCCTGAATGAACTGAAGAAGGAACATGATATGCAGTTGGTTGTAGTAAGGAATCCAAGGGTTATCCTTACTAGTACTTCAATTGAATATTTGCCTAAGGAAGTTCAGGAACTACTAGATAATTTTGCTGATATCGTAGTGGATGAGTTTCCAAACTCATTGCCTCCTTTGAGAAGTATCAATCATCACATTGACTTGATACCAGGATCAAACCTGTCAAACAAAGAAGTGTACAGGTTGAAACCTCAAGAGAATGAGGAGGTGAAAATATAGGTTCATGATCTATAAGACAAAGTATTGGTCAGATAAAGATTGATTCCATGTGTAGTGCCAACTGTATTAAGTCCAAAGAAGGATGGAGGATGGAGAATGTGTACGGACTTGAGGACCATCAACAAGATCACCATCATATATAGATTTCCATTGCCCGAGATGAATGATTTGATGGATTGCCTAAGTGGAGCGAACTATTTTTCAAAAATAGATTTGAAAAGTGGATATCACTATATAACAATGAGGGAAGGTGATGAGTGGAAAAAAGCATTCAAGACGAACGAGGGGTTGTATGAATGGCTTGTTATTCTGTTTGGCTTAATGAATCCCTGAGTACTTTTATGAGGCTGATGAATGAAGTATTGAAAGATTTCATTGGAAATTCCGTGATTGTATACTAGGATGATATATTGGTCTTTAGAAAGACTAGAAAGGAGAACTTGAAACACTTGACATTGGTGATGAGGAGGTTGCAGGAAGATAAGTTGTTGATTAATTTAAAAAAATCCTCTTTCCTGAAGTCAGAACTCATTTATTTGGGTTTTGTCATTTATTCAAATGAATTGAAGATGGATCCCAAAAAGGTGAAATAAATCAGAGAATGGCCGTCACCGAAGAGTATTTTTGAAGTAAGAAACTTCCATGGATTAGCAAGTTTCTATCAAAAGTTCATCAGAAATTTTAGTGGGTTTAGTGCTCAAATGATGGATACAGTGAAGAAAAGACACAAGTATTTCAAATGGACAAAGGAGGCTGAGAGAAGCTTCATCATATTGAAGGAGAAAATAATGGAATAACCGATTTTGGTATTGTTGGATTTTAGAAAGACATTTCAAGTGAGATGTGATGCGAGTGGAGTTGAAACTAGAGCGTTCTTAAGTCTAGACAACAGACCCATTGCATATTTCAGCAAGAAGATGAATGAATCCAAGAAGAAGTAATCCACATATGACAAAGAGTTATATGCCATAATTAAATCCCTGAAGAAATGGAGGCACTATCTCATACCAAAGGAGTTTATTTTGTATAGAGATAATCACAATTTGCAATTCATAACCAGACAGGAGAAGTTAAACCAGAGACATGCCAAGTAGATAGAATTTATGAAAAACTTGAATTTTGTTATTAAACACATTTATGGTAATGCTAGCAAGGTTGTTGATGCATTGACCAGGAGAATTTTGATTATGCAGGAATTTCAGGTCAAGACCTTGGGGTTTGATCACCTTAAGGAAATGTACCACAGTGATCTAGATTTCTGAGAGGCATATGAAGCGTGTGTGAATCCTGTACTCAGGGACAGGAGAAAATGGGTTGAATACCTAATCTAGGATGGGTTGTTGTTCAAGGGGTGCCAGTTGTGCTTACCAAGATGCTTGATGAGGGATAATTTCTTGAAGGAAAAGAATAATGGAGGTTTAGCCGAGCATTTCAGCCATGAAAAAACATTTAGCCAATTAACTAGTTCATATTACTGGCTAGGTATGAGAGCAGAGGTGAAGAAATTTTTGAACAATTGTAATATTTGTTAGTATGCCAAGGGGAAGAAGCAAAACATTGAGTTGTATCATCCATTGCCTATTCCAGAGAGGCGTAGGATGCAATAAGCACGGATTTCATGTTGGGATTGCCAAGGACATAAAGAGGAGGTGATTCACAATTTGTGGTGTTGGACATATTTTTGAAAATTGCACACTTTATCCCATGCCAAAAGACCAGTGATGTAACACATGTTGTGAATTTTTTTTTCAAATAAGTTGTGAGACTCCATGGATTTCCCAGGAGTATAGCTTCAAAAAGAGATACCAAATTTGTTGGTCATTTCTGGAGGATGTTGTGGAAGAATTTGGGAACAGAGCTATCGTTTAGTTCTGCATATCATCCAAAAACGGATGGATAGACCAAAGTGGTGAATAAAAGCTTAGGATATTTGTTGAGTAGTTTGGTCACTGAGCACCATAGTCAGTGGGATCAGATTCTATCACAAGAAGAGTTTGCATATAATGACTCAGTGAACAGAAGCACTGGGAAAATACCATTTCAAATAGTTTGTGGAATTAATTCGAGAGGAGTGCCAGAGTTAAGGGATCTGAAGCAGAGAAAACTTAGGAGCATGGGAGATGAAGACTTCACTGCAGAAATGAAAGAACTTGATAATCAGATTAAGGATAAGTTGAAGAAAATAAGAAATGAATACAAGTGCATAGTTGATCAACACAGGAGGAACCTTGAATTTGAAGTTGGAGATAACGTTCTAACACATTTGAGGAAGAAGAGGTTCTCGAGGGGAACATATAATAAGTTGAAATTGAAAAAGATAGGACTATGTAAAATCCTGAGAAAATTTGGTGAGAATGCTTATGAATTAGAGCTACCATAGGATGTGGGTATATCACCCATATTCAACATTTCATACTACTATCCTTATAGGGAAGATAAAATCGAAGGGTCAAAATATCAAAGGAATATCCAGTGGGAGAAACAAATGACTGATGCAGAGAAGGTGAAGATGGAAAAGATCATAGATCAACGAGTTGGTAAGAAGACCAGAAGGAAGATGTATTTTGAATATTTGGTGAAGTGGAAAGGATGACCAATATAATATTCCAGTTGGGTTAATGAAGCAGATATCCAGAAGCATGGAAGATCGATGCAAGAGCTCATGGACAAGAGTCCATGATTTTTTTAGCTAGAGGAGTATGATGCAAAAGCATCGCCAGCAAAGCATACATGGAGGAAATTTGGGCGCACTAGCACGCATTTTGAAGTATTTTGAATTTCATAGATGGTGTATTAATGTAATATCTGACAAATATTTTTGAGTTATGGACATCTTTAATGATCAGAGGATGAGTCGTCGCGTAAGATCGATGGGGGGGTGTATTTTTCTTTAATGCGAAGGATTGCAACACAGATCTAGAGCTTTCACTCTCATTTGTCTAACTCAATATTTATTGTAATAGATGTTAAGTAGTTGATAGCATTTAATTCTGATAAGATAGCATAGATTAGTTGGAGGGAACGGCTCGAAGAGCACCCTTTTGTATAAATCTTTGTAATATTGTCCAGAAGTAGTTGTTGTTGTTACTGCTGATAGAAGACAGCTGATCAACAGTTGAATCTATTGTATTTGTTAATAAGTAGTGAAGAACAATGTATGAATCTATGTATATGATTGTTGAATGAATATAAAAGAAGAATATTGTCCCAATGAGTGTTGTTATGTGTATGTCTCAATGAATGATAGTCTTTCTGTTATTATCAATTCTCTGTTATTTCTTGTTCTTGTATCCATGAATACGTTACAGGATTGAATATATGAGTCTTTGTGAGATTGAATAAGCTTCAATTATTTCTCTTCATTGGGCAAGTGCAATGTGTGCATGGTGTTCGCAAGGAGTGCGTGACTGAGTCTATTTCTACTCGAATCTTAGAAGAGATAGCGAAACTTATGTATGTAAGGAGTGCATCAACATTCACAAGGAGTGCATGATAGAGTTTTTAAACTCAAAATTGTAGGAGGAGTAGCATGATTTCAGTCACATAGGACAGAAGCGGTTGGAGGGCAGTCGCAAGGAGTGCGAAGCCATCCACAAGGAGAATTCGAGTCGTGGATCAAAATATTTTGCAAGGTGTGAAAAGGTCAAGAATTCGACTAAGTGTCTAAGAGAGTGTTCATAGGAACAAGACAAAGCCGAGCAAGTTAAGCTTAGGAGGGAGAGTGGTGGAAAAGTATTCAAATGGGAGAAGTCCCTGAAGTTTCCACCCAAATCAGTGAACAAGATTCATTCCAGAGGGAGACGAATGATTCCAGACTGCCAGATCTAGGGAAAGCTACATGGAGGATAGACGTAAGGTGTTTCGGCACTTCATGGTTCAGAAAATTTGGAAGCAGTATAAGTGCAACGTCACGAAGTCTTAAGTCGTGATTCATTCTTGGTCATTAATCGCAAGTGGAGTGCGTGGCGGTGGATTAAGGAATTTGGGAATCATAAGTCTGAAATTTCATGGGTGAGAAATACAATAGTTTCACGAATTTGCGAAACCCAAACCATAGTGGGGCCAACATATCTAAGGAGATGGTTGGCAGGAGTCCAGAGATTCGGAAGAGTGTGCTTCGGGAAAATTTGGAGGAAGAGTTCAAGATATCCCCGAACCCCGAATCGCGAAGGCATAGACCTATGGTTATAGCCGTGGTCACTTGGAAGAAAGGAAATGTGTGTATATAGTTGTTTTGGGTGTCCGCAAGGACCTGAAGAGTCGCTTTGACTCAGTATTTCGAGCAATCCAAGACTAGGATGTCAAGCAACCCTTTGGAGGGAAGGGGGGTACGTCAGCTAACCTCCCTATAGAATTTTTAAACTTCTGTCTATATTCCCAGGTTGATTCACCTTCCCTTTGTTGAATTTCACGCAACTCAAACAAAGCTTGTTGTTTTGACTGAGGTAGCTTAAATTCCTCTATGAACTTTGTTCGTACCTATTCAAGTGTGAAAACTTGACCTTGCACTCTTGGTACTCCTGGCTCAGTGGCCTTCATGTACCATTTTGGAGAATGACCATGCAAAGTACTCTGTAACTCAACCAATTTATTCGCATCTAGAGTCCCTATGGACCTCTAGATTGCTTCACATAAGAACCAATGTTGTTCAACATCCTCATCTCCCTTACCCCGAAATTATAGGTATCATGCAATCAAACCTCTTGCATTACCAAACGTTGTTGACCTTACTTCTCCTACCAAAATAAAACCTAACGGTCTTGGTTGCAATCTACCAGGGGATCCCAATATCCTCCTAGTATTCGCTCTTCCCAGTTGTGGTTGACTGACTGACTGACTGTAATGGAAGACGAATAGCATAATAAGGTAGTATAGAATTTACCACTTGTATAGAATGTAGTTTGGGTATGGGTGATCTGGGTATGGTTCCACTGGCTTCGAGGTTAGTTTCTTTGATCTGGGGGGCCTCATTCTCATCATATGGAGCGGTCAATTCAGCCAGATTCTCGATCTTTCCTTGCATCGGGGATGAATATTCTCTTTCTTATTCAAGATCTATGTCGGCTTCCTTTTTCCTTTCTTCTACACCTTCTTCTTCTTGTCCACCCTATTGGGGACTTCTTTCTCTTTGTGCTTCTCTCTCACTTAATCTTTGAATGACTAGTCTTTCTTGTCTTCTCATATTTCACAAATATTCCATCTGTCCTTCCTCGAATTCTCCTAGTTAGACTTCTTTCCGCAACTTCTCTTACTATTTTACTTCTTTCTTTATCTTACCTCTCCACCACTTCTCAACTATGGCAGATCTTTTCAAGGCTCACTCATGTCTCTTGAGTCAATTTCCTGTTGCTCCCCCATTTGTCAAAGAACCCTCTCCCCTCTCTCAAGCCATGACTCCACCCCAAACTCACCCCACCCCAAGTAAGGGTGTTTGCGCTTCCATCTTAGTTGGGGACATAGTCAACATCCCCTCTTCCTTCAAGAAAACCTTAATCCATAGGGGGATTTCTCTCAATAGTATTCCCCTTGCTTCTTTCTTGAAATCTTTTTCTGCCCATGAAAAATATTGGTGATTCTTAGCTTGAAGCTCGATAATGCATCTGTCTAATGTTTTATTGACCTAGAAATCGATCGCTTGTGTTACCAGACAATCTAGTTGATGAAGTGTTGTGATACGTTTTGTATCTCAAGCGTAGGTATTCTTGACTCATTCTTAGAATTCCAAAGCTTCTTGGAGACTATCTATCCAGTGGAAAAGTTCTTCCAGGAACTTAACCCAGAATATCTTGTATTGGTCACTCGATCTTTCCGAATAAAAGAAAACCTCTTGTGTATCTTTCAAATATTTTCCTCTCATCTCCACTTGTTTCCATATGAAGGCATCGCAATTTCTCTCCCACCACTGGTGAATATTGAATCTATGAATCTGCAGAAGCATTGTCCCTAGAGGTTCCCTTTTAAAACAGGTCATGGAAAAAGAACCATTTTGTTGGTGCAGAATTGATCAGACCAAGATCCTTCTTAGGTTACTAACAAAAGGCACTGATAGTCTAGAGCACTGGTATTTTCATCTCCTCTGAAGAGAAGAAGTCTCACCCAAATTGAAACCAAGACAAGAAGATAGGGAAGCGATAGAAGAATACTTAGGTGGGTCCCAGAATCTTAAAGATTCACCATAACCTTGCGCAAAATAGACTAACCACATAACACATCCAGACTTATTCATAATTGGAAATAACGACAATCAAGTTGCAAAAGAATTTGTAAACAAATATAGCGTATTGATCTTATAAAACATAAAGAATTAATGTAAGTAGACAATTCATAAGCATAAACACATAATGAAACAATATATTTCAAAATTTTAGGTCCTTCCTTATATATTGTAGAGCTTCCCGGGTACAATATCAGAGATACCAATCAATACTCTATTACAGGATTCTGGCCCCAGACTCATGTCTCATAGGTCTATCTACCCTTTTCCCCAAAACTCTGTACAAATTACAATAAAAAAATCTTTAATCTGTCTATGCCCTCTATACCTTCTAGGAAAAAACCTAAAAACCCAACAAATACACCCAACCATACCCAACAATAACAACCAACACTCTTACAATAATATGCATATCATATATACGCTGAGTGGGATACTTTGGATTTAGGCTCCGCATGCTTTCTTATTCTTGTTATTTTGTAACTCCTTTCACCTCATTGGTGTTGCACTGTCTCTTTTCATAACCATTTTTTGTTTCTTTACTTTCTCCACTGTGCAACTTCTTTGTGGCTTTCACAACTCATGCTTGACCAAAATTGGGACTATAGTCCTCCTTGCACAACTTCAAACTAGAAATGAAGGGACCAACAATTACCTCTCTAGGGGGATATGACCGACTGGTTGTTAAGCCAATGAGGGCCCTTATAATTGATTATGTTACCTCTGATATTTAGCAGAGGAGTCTCAAGCCTCTCTGGGGCAAGGCATACCTACTTTAGAGAGGGAGGCCTTTTTCAACCACTTTATCCTATTTGTGTGCATATTGGCCTTTTGTTTATTTTACTTTGGTGTGTTGTTTGATTACTAGTTGGCCTTAGCATTTTTTTTTTTTATATATCATGAGTCTCGAGTCATCGTGGAGCTAGACCAACTTCCCCGCAGGTCTCACCGCTTGTTACAGTTACCACCACATTTGGAGTCTTTTCCTTATAAAAGGCATAATGTTATCATATGTGGTACATACACCTCCACTTACCAGACTTGTGATCATACAAGGATGAGCAATGAATTGAGTGAGAAAGATAATGGGATTCATTCAACTCCCATACCCACTATAGTCAATGGTACTCCTTCGACACCTTCAACCACTATGTTTGTAGTGTCGAAGGTTCCTATCATCACACTTTTCCGTCGTATAATGAATACTCAACCTATAGCCTCTACATATTTTGGGTTCCTTTGTCACTCGTTGGGATACAATATTCATTCCATATAAGGTCCCCCGGGCTTATTGATTAATGAGCAACATAGGTTTCTTTATGAAGGGAAGATTGGTGGTAAACATCAAGTTCACTTGCTCAAGGGAAAAGGAAAGATGAATTATAAGGAAAGAGGATGTCATGATCCTCTTGTACACAGACAAGAATGTCTCGACCAAAAAACTACATTGAATACTAATGAGTCAACATCCATTTAGAGGAATTGAAAGAAGGAAACATGTCTATACTATGGAAAGTCTGGACATGTGGAGAAAACCTGTTGGAAGAAGAGGGACGGCTTAGAGGTGAAGGTTAATAAGATCGAAGGAGACGTGTTAGGTGTTCATCAATCGACCGACAATTTTACCTTCCAAGTTGGAACTTCTCAAGCATTGCTTACTCATGCCTCACAGAATTAGTGGGTAGTCGATTATGGTCGCGCTCATCATATGGCCAAATATGCCTCTTTGTTCTTGTACCTTGATAAAGTTGGCCAAAGATGCAAAAATTTCTTCCACCTAATGGCGTTTGTAGGGGATGTGCTGGAAAAACATCATCAGATCCCCTTCGACTCTGGAGCAGCATGAAGAGCATAGAATCCACCAGGAGAATATTCACAGTGACCTCTATTTCCTCAATCAAACCTCCTTAGCAGGTGAAAATTATATTTTGACCTTTATTGATGATCTCTCTAGATTTACTTGGGTCTATTTTCTAAAAAACAAGAGTCATGTCTTCAAAAAATTCAAGGAATTTAGGGCATTGACTGAGAAGACATGTAGTCGACCTATCAAGTGTTTGAGATATGATAATGGTGGTGAGTATGTGAATTGAAAATTTGAAGAATTCCTTACTCGATTTGGTATTTCTTGGTAGAGGTATGTACCTCATACTCCTCAGCAAAATGGTGTAGCATAAAGAAAGAACCAAACATTGGTCCAAATGGATCATAGTTTTTTATAGGCCAAAGATCTGTTGACTCATTTTTTCACTGAAGATGATTATTGTGCCAACTATCTCTTTAATCATATTTTGACTAGAGATATCAGTTATATGACTCTAGTCGAGAGATGGTGAGGAAAAAATCCCTCGGTCAGTCACCTCGGAGTCTATGGCTATGTTGTTTGGGATCATATTCCAAATTATTGCAAGAAGAAATTGGACGCAAACATTCATTCTTGCATGATGATGGGATACTCTAAAGAATCCACAACCTATTGATTGTTTCACTATGTCAAACGACAAATCATTATCAAAATAAATGTGTTTTTTGATGAGAAGTCTTTAGGAATTAAGTTGTTGAATGCTTCCTCTAGTTTATTATAGGATGATTTCTTTGATTTCTTTTTTGACAATGATTCACCTATTCATTTTTTTAGTGTTTCGACTAGGCAGTCAATGTTTGTTCTTGTTTTGATAGGGTCATCGACCTTTGTTCTCGAGTTGAATAGATAGTCGATCATTGTTTTGAATGGGTCTTTGTTTCCTTCAACTGAAATTGTTCGTTATTATGATCAACCTTCTGTAGAGGATATAAGTTCACCTTTTTCCTTCCTCCCTAGATGGGCCGCTAAAACAACTGAATTTGCTAGAGTTGATGTTGGTGATGTCTCTTCAGGTCAACAAACTCATAGTCACAAGAAACATGCTAGTGTTTCTTTGATGGCTCAATGCGTGTTCTTGAGACTTGTGATCCTATATCTTACTCAGATGCACAAGGAGAACCTGAATGGGAACAAGCTATGCAAGATGAGATGAATCATCTTTTGAAGAATCATACTTGGTATTTTGTGACTCATCCTCAAGGGAAGGACATCGTAAAATGTACTTGGGTCTATCAGACCAAATTTACCTGCGAAGGTGTTGTTGAGTGTCATAAATCTCGCCTGGTCACAAATTGATTTTCTTAACAAGAAGCCATTGACTATAATGAGACCTTTGTTCCTATTACCCTCCCATGCCTAGGGGTAATTAGAGGAGACCATGTCTCATGGTCCACAATAAAGATAGTGATCCCAACCATGATGATGATCAACATGTCCACAAATAGTATCCCAGCAACCCCCCTCATATTTCCTCTTATACTTTAGATCATCCAAGCTCATCACAACCTATCAACTCAGTGTATGGGAGATGATAAGAAAGTGTCACCATGAGGTATGTTAGTCCTTCTTTCATGCGAAGTGTTGTTCTTAATATACTAATCATGTGGATGATGATCATTGGATGAAGTTGTGGATAATGGATCACTAACTCAAGAAGTTATGTTTGTTTCCTTATTTCACCTTGGTCACCGGCATGTGTGCCTTAGTCTCGTGTTGTCACCACCCAAGGAAAAGGGCTACCATTGGCGGTCCCTCACAACAATAGTGTTTTGTTTTCCCACCATACTTAACAATTTCCATCCTCGATCCTGTCACAACTTACTAAGCTTCGGTAATGGGTCATGGTCCATTTTATCATGAGAAGAGAGGCGGAAGGCCCAAAGGTTGATTGTAGATGTTAATAAAAAGAAACATACAAAAAAAATAATGCTAAAGAAAGAAAGAAAGAATAGAAAAGGAATCTAAAAGACAATCCAAACTTGAGCTCTACCCTTTCTGCGTTCACCCCAGTCCCAAAGAAATGATGCTATAGCTTGAAACCTTATGAAGGGGACTTGCAAATATGACAAGAGGACAAATAAAAAGGAAGATTAAGGGGTTTGGAAAATCATTGCACTTAGAAAGTGGTAACTCAAAGCAAGCACACCCTCCACAAAGGCGATAATATAATTTGACTCAATGATACCATAAGCTATGAAGTAAACCTGATCCATACCACTATCACACTTACTCTTGAAGGGTTAATTTCTTTCACCATGGTAATCATTATGAGCTTACTGTGATACCAATAGGATACTAGTAATGAATTAGTGTTACATCTTGATTGAATGATTGTTTCTGTCATTAATGGTATTATAGGATGTATAAGGAAACATTTATTTTTCAAATATATCTTCATTGGGTGAGGGAATTTCATCTAGAATAGAGGAAAGTGAGACATCTAGTAGGTCTAATAGGCAGAGATCAACTAGAGGTGAGAAGATCAAAAGAAAATTACATAGATGCATAAAAAAAATTCTTGCGAAAGGGGGATCATGTTCTTATGATCATCAAAGCATAGATGACATAGGGTTTCCCTTGAGGTAGAAACATGTAGTGAAATGGTGGGTACCCAAGGATCTTCCTGAAATAAACATTGACTTTTGTGTAAACGAAAGGATATATCAGATTGCTCCATCGTCATTACATGGTTTGGGGTTCTTTTCCATGGATGGAATAAAGGTATGTTATGACAGATTAACTAAATTGATGGAGTACATTGGACCCTGTTATATCTACAGATATTGGATACAAATAGTCCAATATACAAAATGTATGTGGAGATATGACTTGGCTGCAAATTCTATACAACTAAAAGAAAATGATCAAAATAAAGGAGAAACTATCTATATCAATGGAAGGCCAAAAGAAACGGGGAATATCGCAGGGTTTATAAATAGTACACGACCCGCGACCACAAATAAGCGACCTAATTTCATATTTGAGGGGCGTGAAGGAAACTGTGTATTCGTATGTGCAATAAAATCAATAGTTGCAGGGGAAGAGTTATTGATTGATTACAATTTGAATTGAATAGATACAACTATTTCTATTATGGGGGAGGTATGTATACTAATTTACCCAACTCATAACCAACGACTCTTATATTTTATGATTTCATTATGTTCTTTACGGTGTTAATCCATTTGGAGAGTTGCGGTCTGTTTACTTAGTGTGTCCTATTTTTTTTTATCAACAATAGCATTCCTCCTTGGATGTCAATAAAGAGGGAGGATTTCTCATACATTTGAATTCATTTCTCATGATAATTATCACAGATATAATTTTATTGTAATGTGGTTGGTTGATCGTGTTAAATCAAAAGTGGCCTTAGAATAGGTAAACAAACAACAATTTTTGAATTGCATTTAATGTGATTTTATTTCTGTGGTGATCAGTTATTTTAATTTTTTACATAATTGAATTATCATTTATTTTTTTGAATATGTAGTCGATGGGACATGATGTTGATGATGATTCGCTCATAGAAAGGGATTCATATGAATCCCCCAACCCTATGGTTTTAATTAGAAAAAATATCAATAAAGAAAACAAGGAACTATTTCACTTGTTAGATATTCTAGATCAAACTCCTGAGGTCAAAGAAAGGATCAAAGAAGTTATGACAATGATTAATACATATAAGGTAATAACCATAATTTCAAGTGGTTTTATTTTCATGTCATGAGATCAATTATGAAATCTTGATTTTTAACTTTTACATTATCTAAACGAAAAAAAAAATTCTTTCTTATATAGAGATTTTTGGATCTTGTTAACATCGACATGCATGGTGTCGATAGTAGTGGTGTTGCACAGATGCCACAAGGTCCCGAAGAAATCCCTCATATAGCAACCAGGACACATCTATTCATATCTCCACCTTCCACATCATTAGGTGGGAGCCACAACATGCACACCAAGGAAGTGACCACATATGTAGGCTCTCGAGGTGGTGACAGAGATGAGGTCGATGATTTGAAAAACTATATGGTTGCTTTTCCTAAAGAAATACATGTGACCAGCATAGGGACCCTTAAGGGAACATTTATGGTCAACGAGGAAGGGCTTCCATTAAAGAAAGTTAATGTCCCAAGTAATTTTTAAAATTTTAATTATTTCATGTTCTCTATGTAGACAAATATAAATCATCCAAATTATTATTTTTAAATTAATAATCATATAATCATTTTTCATGTAGGGAATAATGATTTTTATAGTTCCTTGGAGAATAAGGCATTGCTAATTTTTGGGTCCACCATATGATAGAGGTGGAATTCCCATAATTCCAACCTCAAAAAATAATTCATGGATTATCTTGAAAGCCTTTTTGGTGTAGACACATTTATTAATACCTTGGCCACCGCCGTAGTTGACCAACATTTACAATATACACAAGAAACATATCATAATCACTTGAAACAAAACGATAGGTACGAAGGTCCTTTGATGATTCTAGAGAGGGAGTGGAAGTCCCTCATTGTGGATGCTCTTGCCACGTTTTCCACTGGAACGTCGCTCTTGCCACGTTTTCCACTGGAACATCTCTCTTGCCACGTTAACGTCGCTCTTGCCACATTTGTGAAGATGTATGTCGCAATTGCCACGTTAACATCGCTCTTGCCACGTTTTCCACTGCAACGTCGCTCTTGCCATGTTTTCCACTGGAACGTCTCTCTTTCCACGTTTGTGAAGATGTATGTCGTTTGAAACGTCGGTCTTGCCACGTTTGCAATGTCTCTCTTGCCACGTTTGAAACGTCGGTCTTTCCACGTTTGCAACATCTCTCTTGCCACGTTTGAAACGTCGGTCTTGCCACGTTTGAAACGTCGGTCTTGCCACGTTTGCAACGTCTCTCTTGCCACGTTTGAAACGTCGGTCTTGCCACGTTTGCAACGTCTCTCTTGCCACGTTTGAAACGTCGGTTTTGCCACGTTTGCAACGTCTCTCTTGCCACGTTTGAAACGTCGCAATACAGACGAAAACTAGGTCGTCGGAAAAACAACGTCATGTGAAACGACGTTTGAGGGGGTTCGAGGTTTGTTGGTCTTCTGACAATAGAAAGTGGAAATTGCGTCGAATGCGCCGTCGGAATTTGACCCAAATGCAGTAGTGATATAAAGGCCCTCAGATCGCTGAAAATAAAGGAGGATTCAAGAGGCCACAAAATTTTACTCCCTCGAATTTGCAAGGGGAGAAGGGAAGAGACAGAGAAGACCAGAAGATTCAGGCCCTTTTTCAAAACAATTTTGTGACCGAGGGGGTAGAAGGGGAATCTGATGAGCTTGATCCTGAAATCCACTGCATTGGAGACACCCCTCCTTTTCCCCATCTCACTCAATCAGCATACGAAGAGTCTCTCATGGACAGTCAGTTGAATGAACTAATTAAGGGAGACAATGTTAGGATATTTAGACACTTAGGAGTTAGTTAAGATCTACTTGGTCTAATATGTCGTTAGGTAAAAGTGTGTTTCTTTATTA
>JASDQU010221261.1:24189-35041 GCA_032191745.1 Picea mariana
ATTTTTGAAACAAAAAGATTTAATTTCTTGCTTTATATTAGATTGGGGGCATCCTTGCATTTGAAGTAGCGAAATTGCATGATTGATATTGATGAGTTTAATATATTTTGGGACATTGTGCACATGGGAATGATAAATGGTTTTCTCCTTCTCGTAGCATAGATTTCATTGAAATTAAAAGAATGCATCTTCATATATTTGCATAATTTTCGAGTCGGTCAAAACACCATATTGTCCACGCCATCTTCCTTTTGAGTAACAACAACCATAAAATGAAGCGCTTATAAAAATTGATTAGAAATTTTTATCTTTTCTGGTAGCAAACCTACATTAGATTAGTTGTAGGGCTTTGGAATAGGTGTGAAAGATAACTTTCCAAAGCTGCAAACAAACATAGTATCTTGTGATAGGGAGAGTTAAATCCATTTGCAACATATTTTTCTGGGAAGCCCTTCTAACACAAGGGTCAAGCACTAGGTCGCATTGCTGTTGGCAGAGTTACTCACCCTGCTTTGTTGACATCAGTGTAGAGATTGCACGTATTATGGGGGTCACTCCAAGGTATACCCACAATTATGAGTGGAAGCCTTTGAGTTGATTTTGGGCTAGATACCCTGCCTTTGCGTGTGGATCGGACTGATGACTGTTCCCCCAGGCTGTATTGTTGTTTGTTGCACCAGGGTGTAAGTCTGTTAAGCAGGTCGTCAATGTAACTTTTCCNTTCTATTAAGCAGGTCGTCAACGTAACTTTTCCACCTTAGCCCCGCCCCTTCTCATCTCGTTGTTGCGACGTTGGATTTCATCACCAACTAGTGGCTCCGAAATTAAAAGGTATTGTTTGCTTGGTGATTGCCTCTTAGTTTTTGTTTACTAGTGAATGTTGTTTATTTCTCGAAGTTGACCATAGGATTTTTCTCGTGGAACTTGTCACTTGTTTACAATTGCTCCCCCGCGACATTCTCGTAGAATGAAATGATTATCTCCAGAACATCTGGACGATCCTCAACCTGCTGGTACACCTGAGGGTTCACCTCATCACACTGAAGTCCCTATGGTTACCCCACCACACGGTGAAACCAGTGACATCCCTGTGGTTACTCCACTACACGGTGAAACCAGTGACGTTCCTGTTGTCACCACACCACTTCCACAAGTCGAAAGAACTGATTCTCTCGACGATTTTCGGATCACCAACACTATCGAAGACTATCGCGTTCATTGTGGTGAACGACCTCTTAGACGATTAAATCCTTCTGAAGGAACCATTGTTACATCCTCTGAATCAACTATTGGGCCTTCCCACGGTGTAGTGGGCCAAGATCCTTTTTGGTTTGGTAACCATCGAGTTCTTTTCGGTACAGAGTCATCCCCTGTTTACGAAATCAACCCTCCTGTGTCTCCTGAGACAGAGGCTATACCCGCGACTACTACTTACCGTTTTGTTCTTCCTCTCGAGATGGCCCATCTCGCAATTACTACGAGTGTCCAAACCAAGGTTACTGCAACTACTCTTTCTCCTATTAATACCCAGAGAACACCCGATGTTATTCCGAAATTACCACCTGGTTACCATGCGCTAAATGCTCTGTTGAATCCTCCTAATCCAACGCCTCCGCAAACCCATGTCGGTTCTCCAGGTGGTCCTGGGTATGAGGTTCCTCGTTTTATTCCGACACTCCCTCCTCAACTTTTTCCTTCTAGTAATACTAATCCTAGTGGCATTATTCCAACTGTTGCACCCCACACGCAGATTCCCGGTGGTGGAGAGGGTGGTACGGTTACTTTTCCTTTTCCCAGACACAATGCATTTACTACCCAACCTACGGTTGGTACACAACTTCCGGGTGGAACTATACCTACAGTAAGGGGACCAACTTCACCCTTTGGACAGAATATCCCTCCTGAACTAGCCCAGTATTGGACTCAACTTTTACAAAATCTTCCTCAGAGTACTGGGGGGCAGCAAGCTGTCCCTACAGTTGGCCAACCTTATCCAGAGGTGACTAATCCTATTTGGGGTTCGAGTCAGACTACTCAACCCCAGGTCCCGGCTCAAACTCAAGGTCACAATCCTTGGGGTTACTATCCTATCTAGCCTCCACTGAATCAGCCTGGGGCTTCCCTCTACGGACAGTCTGCTTACACTCCTACTAGTTTTCTGACGGGGCTTCCACCCCAAAGCCATTAGTACCTGCAAGTAACCCAACAGTTGCCTTTTCTAGCTACCTTGGATTTGCCATATTTGTCCAGGATCCTAAATGATCCTATTCATCACTCTCCTCAATGGCATGCTATCCCTGCTAAACTTCCCTCGGATATTCCAAAGTTTGATGGCAAGCCGGGAGAGGACCCAAATAATTATGTCATGACTTTCCACTTATGGTGTTCGTCCAACTCTCTGATGGATGACTCCATTCATCTTCGTCTTTTTCAACGAACCCTTACAGGTTTGAATGCGAAGTGGTACATTGAACTACCACGAGGTTTCTTTTCTGACTTCAACACCTTGGACATGGCCTTTCTCACGCACTACCAGTTACCGATCCGTTATGATACTGGGACTGAGATCCTCACATATTTCAAACAAACGAAAGGTACTCATATCTCAGATCATATACACGAGTGGAGACGTAGACGACGTCTCATCAAGATTGAACTCCCGGATCAGTTATTGGTAGAGTGGTTCACAAAATATTTTGTGAACGAAATTGGAAAAGATATTGCTATGGGTGGTGTTGTTACAGAAGAGCAGGCTATAAGTCGCACTCAGTATCTTGATCTCGTCTATTCACAAACGGGAACACTCTACAATTTACTACCTGAGTTACCTCGTCCTGGTGCTTCCAGCGCTTCGACTGCTCCAGCTGCCTCGCATGCAGCTGATGGTGTGATTGGGACTACTCATACCCACTCACATTCTGTTTCCACCACAACCCCCAAGACCATGTCTTCTAATGTTCCGAATGCCCCGTCTCCTGCTCCTCCCCCCGATAAAACCTCTGAAGTGAACGTTGTTCAATCCACACCTACCGGTAAAAATAAATCAAATAAAGGGAGAGGCAAGAATAAGGGGGGTAAAAATAATAATCCAAATGAACAAACTGCAAATGCTCCTGTTGATGAATGGGATAAGCGCAAACCGCGGTACCCTTGCCTTATCTGCGGTGACGATCACTATACAAAGGATTGTCCTTGACGTGCTGAAGTTTCTAAGTTCCTTCAAGGAACACCAAAACCACCTACGCCAGCTGTCTTGTCCCAACCCTTCCTGTCTCAGCAACAGGCCTCGTTGGTCATCCATGACCAACCCTCTACTTCTACCACATTATATGTTTTGATGTGCACCGGTGATTCTAAGAAGAATGACGTTGCAATTGCAACTAGAGCTAAAGACTATACTCCTTCTAAGGAGAAAGTGGACGATTTACCTCCTGATCTGGTACAAGCCTCTCCATCGAATCCACCTACGAACGGTCCTCTTCATCTCGAACGATCGAGTCTTGATACAGTCTTACGACCCCCTAAAGGTGTTGTTCGCAAGTCGGCTTTAAATCCTCACGCTCGTGCGGCTCAGAACTACAGTATTGTAGAAGATCTGGCCCAAGCACCTTCAGCGATGTCTGCCCTTGAAGTCCTTCAGTCTTGTCCTGCGCAACGAAGGGCTCTGTTGAAAGATATAGGTGGAATTGATCCTACGGATTCAAATTTAATAGTCTTTGACTTGGACAACCATGTTCCAAGGTTACCCCCCCAGCTTGCTTTTCAGATACAAGTTATTGTCGCTGACAAGAGCATTTGTCGGAAAGTTGTTGATGAGGGGGCCTCTACGTGTGTAATGTCTCTTACTTNTAAGACCGTCCAAGTTGAAGTGGAAGTTTTTGATTCTCCTTTAGATTATAATCTTCTTCTTGGTCATAGCTGGGTAGATTCCATGCATGCAGTTGTGTCAACACTTTTCTGTGTCCTACGATTTCCTCACCAAGGAAGAGTGGTTACTGTTGATCAACTTGCCTTCTTTAATTCTGATACTCGCACAGGGAACGTACCGTTCATAGCTAAAACTCCACTGGGTTACGAGAATGTTGGAGTCGGTCTTTTAAAAGACTCTTCATTAATGGGTACTTTTCCCATACCACCACCACCCGATATTCTACGCCCGTCAATTGCTTCAATTAATATGATCACCACCATTCCTCAAGAACTTCATGTGTCTTTTAACCCTTGGTTAGTCCCTGATCTTGGAGATCATGCTCGTTTCGGCAACGTTATGTCGTTAAGTCCGGTTGAGTCTGCTTATCATGCAATTCAATTGACAACACCTTCTACACCTTCTCTTGAGGAGTTGTCTCTTGATCCTTTTCACGTTGTCTTTCCCACTGACGAGATGATCATGTCTGTCATGGCGGATACACCTTGGGATGATGGGCATCATCGTTCCATACTGTTTCTGGAACAACACACTCTCGAGAACTACCAATGGATCTCAACTCCGTCGACCGTTGTTGTCACGATGACCGTTCCCGGATCCACACGTGATGTGTTTATGGAAGGGAACCTCAACAATATTTATCCCACAATACCCATTGATATTTCAATTAAACCTGGGATTATTGAAAATGTTCACATTGGAGCTTCGTGTTCTCCAGAGGAAATTGTTACCTATACTGCTTTGTTCAAGGAATTTCGTGATATTTTTTCCTGGAGTTACGAAGAGATGCCAGGTATCGACCCGTCTATCGTTGTGCATGAGATAAAAACTTACCCTGGAGTTAAACTAGTACGGCAGCTCCTCCGTCCTGTCCATCCACGTAAAGCGGCAGCCATTAAACTCGAAGTTGAAAAACTTCTCGAAGCCAGTTTTATTTACCCTGTGGCTCTGACAGAGTGGGTTTCCAACCCCGTATCGATTGATAAGAAAGGTGGTAGTATACGTGTCTGCGTCGATTATCGGGATATTAACAAAGCCTGTCCCAAGGACAACTTTCCGACCCCGTTTGTCGATCAGATCATTGATGATTGTGCCAGTAGTGAAATCTTTTCCCTCATGGATGGATTTTCCGGTTATAACCAGATTAACATCGCTCCTGAGGACCAACATAAAACCGCTTTTATTTGTCCTTGGGGTACTTTCACCTACAGAAAACTTCCCTTCGGTCTTAAGAACACAGGTGCAACGTTTCAACGTGCCATGTCTTATGCGTTTCACAATATAAAGCATATTGTCAACCTTATTTGGACGATTTTCTAGCTCATTTGTTACGCCGAGTCGATCACCCTATTCATCTCCGAACAATTTTCGTCTGTTGTCGGTTCTATCGCATTCGTCTAAATCCTCACAAGTGTGTCTTTTGCGTAGAGTCCGGCTGTCTTCTCGGTTTCATTGTTTCACGTCAGGGAATCCGGGTAGATCCTATTAAGGTTGAGGTGATCCTCAATCTTCCACCTCCTTCTTCGCTGTGCCAGTTACAAAGTTTGTAGGGGAAAGCAAACTTTCTTCGTCGGTTCATCCCGAATTATGACAAGATTACTCGTGGTTTCACACATCTTTTAAAGAAGGATTCCGAGTTTGTTTGGGATAAAATTGCCAACAATGCTTTCAAAGCTTTAAAGCTATCCCTAACTAAGGCTCCTCTTCTTTTCCCTCCTGATTATAGTCGAGATTACTTTCTTTATTTGGCTGCTTCTGAGTATACTATCGGCATGGTCCTCGTTCAAGAGGATGATAACCACGATGAACATGTTATATATTACTTGAGTAGAATTTTATCATCAACGGAAGTTAAGTACCAACATGTTGAGAAACTGGCTTTGGCTGCTGTTCAAGCAGTGCAACGTTTTCGTCATTATATTCTTGCCAGAAAAACTACCGTGATTTCACACTGTAACCCCATGCAACATATATTGACACGTCAATTGCTGGGGGGAAAGTACTCCAAGTGGATAGTCATTCTCCAAGAGTTCGATTTGGAATTCGATCGCGCCACGTAGAAGAAATCCCTAGTTTTTGCTAAGTTAATTTGTGATTTCCCCCACTCTGCCACAGAAAGTGTAGCAGTAGATTCGTTAACCGACGAGTCACTTTTCCTTATCAGTACCGATGATATTTGGTATGGAGATATCATTATATATCTCCAAACTCAAACCTTCTGGTCTTCTTTGTCCAGTAATGAACGACGTCGTATACGTTATCAGGCTCGCCAGTACATTATCCTCGGCGATACTCTTTACCGTCGAGGCATTGACTCTGTCTTTTGGTGTTGTTTAACTTTTGATGAGGCTGAGAAGGTTTTGAATGATTTCTATTCAGGATCATGTGGCGGTCACATGTCTGGGTATGCTACTGCCCAGAAGATCTTACGTGCAGGATACTTTTGGCCTTCCTTGTTTAATGACTGCATTACTGCTGTTCAAAAGTGTCATGCTTGCCAGACCTATCAACAGAAGATTTGGTCGCATCCTGCTCCCCTTCATCCTGTAGTCTCAGTAGGTCCTTTTGCTAAATGGGGCATTGATTTCATGACATGTCACCCTCACTCGGCCGGGGGGCATGGCTATATTATTGTAGCTGTNGAGGCAATGCCGACATTCGATAATACTGGGAAGATTGCAGCATTATTTCTTTTCAACCATGTCATCACTCGTTTTGGTGTCCCTCAGGCTATCGTTACCGATCACGGTAGTCATTTTTGGAATTACATGATGTCAGAACTTACAGAAAAGTTGGGCCTTCGTCATGATAGCTCAACACCTTATTATCCACAGGCTAATGGCCAGGTCGAAGCAATCAATAAGGTTATCATAACTATGATTCGACGGATGATAGGAATACATAAGACTAGTTGGCACACGATGTTGTTTTCGACATTGTGGGCATATCGGACATCTGTTAAGTCTGCTACAGGATTTACACCTTTTCGTTTAGTTTATGGCATGGAATCCATTCTGTCGATAGAATGTGAAATACCTTCTTTGAAGCTAGTTGTTGAGCTCTTACCTAATACCTCTACCGAAGAAGAACGTCTGTTGTATTTGATGCAATTAGATGAGACCCGACGTGATGCCACTTTGGTGATAGAAGCCCAAAAGAAACACATTAAGGCACAATATGACAAGCATGTCAAGCCTCGTGTTTTCTCTGAAGGTGATCTTATTCTTCTGTGCGAACAGGATAAAGATGTCCTAGGAGCTGGGAAATTTGAAGCTATGTGGCGTGGTCCCTATATTGTCAGCAAAGTTTTGGAAAAAGGAGCGTATGAGCTAGTTGATTATGATGGTGTGCCTTTGAGTGAACCCAGAAATGGGTTGTACTTAAAGAATTACTATGCATAAGTTATTTGTGCATGAGTGCTTGTATTTTATGTATCATACTGCATGTGTGTGCTACTTTAGTTTTTCTTTTGACGTTATCTGGTCTCTGCCCTTACGTGACATTATGTTTGATTGCCAGATGTCGGAGTATTCGCTACCTTATATTGGCTTCGCTGATGGAGCTAGCCGTAGTACTTAGAACCTAGCTTCCGTTGCATGGGAAATCTATGCCCCGACAAACGAACTCATATCTCTACGAGGTATATGTCTTGGCCGAGCAACCAACAATATCGTCGATTATAGCACCGTTGTTGAACTTTTGGTTGATGCTATTTCTCTTGGAATTAGTCATTTGGTTGTCTGAATTGACTCGCATTTGGTAGTACTACAACTCAGTAATGTATATTCTATTCAAAGTCCTACTTTATTAAGAGTATATTTGCGGATTCGCCTCTTGGAACGATATTTTGACCACATTGAATATCAACACATTCCGAGACATCTTAATACATTAACAGATGCTTTAGCTAATTATGTATTGGATAGGCATTTGAACAATTTATAAATCAAACACATTAAAAATGTACACAAGTGTAAAGTAAGCCGGTAGAAACCATGTATATATATATAACGATCAAAGTTTGTTTTTTACAAAATAGTTGTCCGAAGACCAAAATATCAAAAATGGAAGCTCATGGCTTCTACAAAGTGACATCACTAATGATGTTCACGATAACATGCTAAGGTCCTAGCAACTCTATGGAGAAAACGACCCATAGAGGCAGAGACTCCCGCGGTGTGACGCTGATTGCGTCGTGGGATCTCCTCCAGAGGCATCTCTGGAACATCGGCCATCAGAACCTCTAAGTTTTTCTCCACTGTAAGATAGTCCTCGGAATACTGGGGGACTGGAACTGCTGCCTCTCCTCGACGTTGAACAGGAGAACTACCAGTAGGTCTATATGCCCTAACATCTGTGTTATCAACAAGATTTTGGTGTTAGTCTTCGGATAAAACCATAAAACCAAAAACATTTAATATGATGAAAATACAAAAACATCTAAAAAGTTAAAAGTTGGTGTACTTCTTACCAATATCTCCCCACTGTGCGTCTTCAGGAAGGGCAAGGTCAGGATCACCACGAAAGTCCAAGCCAGCATACGCATAATCCTCTATCATCAAAACCTAGCCTTGGAGCCAGTCGAAAAAGCGATCGTCATACCTAACGATCGGTCCTGTCACATGTCTAGTCATGAGTTGGTACCATCGTAACATCCGTGGATCCCTGGGACCCGGAAAGTGCCAATCAGCCTGAAGCCTATACACTGGGACCCTCTCACAGAAGAAGGACACTGGCAGCGATCCATACCCAAACTGCTTTAGATTTCCATGCCTGCATTTGGTCAGTTTTTTCTTGAGGTTGCGTAACACTGCGTCAGCCCAGTTGAAGACCCGGGGCTTGACACACTCGATGGCATACTGAAAATAGCTCTGTAGAGCCATATGCGGGGCAGCACTTCTTGCCATCCGAGCTATAGTGAAGAGAATGGTACGGAGAGTTATATCAGTCACTCCCCAAATGGCCACTTTTCCTTTTGTCGTTCAGCCTCTGGCATGCAATACTCTCGGCAATACTCACTCATTTTCATACCACCCCTGCGGTTACCAGTCAAACTGACATAAGAACCCCGTCTTGACAACCCAGTCAGGAAATAGATATCCTCAATATCAATCGTCAATGTGTGAACACCGACATTAAAAACCTGTTGATCCGGATCCCACATCTGGACTAAATGTTCCAACAATCGAACTTGGGCTCTCATGCCCGGTATGCGGAAATACTTTAGGAGACCGCAATCTCTTAAAGCGACAATGGTTTGAGGGTGATTTTCGGCAGTTGCATGATCATCCTCTTGTTCTCTTTCTCTCTATTCGAGCACCATTGTGATAGTTATTAACCTGCATGACAACCATGTGAAGATAGTGAATGATTTGAAACATGAGAAAAATTGGTTTTATTGGCTAAGTATTATAAAAAAATTTGGGCGCTGCGTTGTTCGCAGGTGGCTTATAGCGCACAATGCGAACTTCTCACACTGTAGCTCAAGCCCACCTGGGGGAATGAAGACTTCTCACAGGCCCCGTATGGGCAGCCTACGAGAATCCTCATTCACTCATAGGGTTTCCAAAACTAACTCAAAACTTGGAATTTAGCCACTAAAATCATGAAATTAAACCATGAAAAGTCAGAGAATTGAGAACTTACCAATCTGATTCAGACGGTTCGTGGAATGATACCCCGAAGCTCCTGAAAATCGACGATGAAGATCGGAGGTAAAATGGAGGTTTTTTGCACTACAATGGTAAATGGGTAAAACATATGGTAAAAATGAATGGTAAAGTTGTTTTATTTACTTTTTACCATGATTAAAGTAGGTTTTTCATATTTATTCACTATTTTACCCTAATTTCTAATACGAAAGTGAGTAAAATGACTTGCAGGTCCCAATGCAGATGATTATGGACGAAAAACTTTTGCGATATGATGTGTTTTTGTTTGTTTCCTATGGTTTTGATCTAAAACCTCAAGTGTCTTTTATCCGTTCTTGCACTTGCGAAAAACATGAGAATGTGATCGAGCGTTGTTTTATCTCTTTTCCGAGCTCATTGTGGTTACACAAAAAAGGAACCCCCCTGGAGTTATCTTTAAGCTCTTTTCACGACTCCCTAAATATGAAAAGATTGTCGAGCGACCTTTCTAGTTTCATGCTCGATAAAGTATTTGAAGTATTTTTTCTTCGAGCGATAGTTTAACCCTTTTTCGGTCTCATTGGATTACTGTACGAAAAAGGAACTGAGAGAGTTCTCTTTTAAGTGTTTTTCCAAACTCTATAATCTTGAAAAACCTTCGAGTTTGCTATCTCTGGACTCGTTAAACAAACATTGACAGACCCGTAATGGGACCGAACCACTCCTTCTTAGGATTCGTTAAAAATACTCTGAGGGACTCGTCTGAAGGATGAGCTTATATCAACAAGCATATGTGATCCTCTTCAAGCTTGCCAGAAATGGTGGGGAAAAATTTGGGAAAGGGATATGTTTCATCTTTGTGTTGATTGGCAGTAAGAGTCGCTCTTGAACATGACACTCCCTATATATCATCTGAAGTTGGTTTGGGTAATCCATTTGTCTCTCATTCGATTTGATAACAAGGTCTTTATATGTGTTGTAATTGAGTTAATGCTCCAAATCATTGGTCGTGTCGTTCATATGTTCAAGAGCAGTTTGTCCGAAACCCATATTTGAGTCGGCCATCTGCAGTTATCCATTCCTTTCGTGTCGGCCTTCCCTGTGTCCAAAGTCCAATTGCTACATGCTCTGTTTCACTTTCAAACTCTGTTACTCATTTCGTGTCATTGATGGGGGATACATTAAGGCCCTCCTGTGACGAGTCTTGTTCCGTCAACATCCACACATTATCCGGGATTAAGACTTAGAAATCATTCAGTACCTTGGAGCTTGCATGCCTCAATGGCAAGTTTCC
>JASDQU010221262.1:3930-17130 GCA_032191745.1 Picea mariana
ATAGGCACAGAGGAATTCATTCTTAGCACTTTGCCCACCCCCATGCCAAGCCATGATATCACCAGGGAATTCTCACACTTCTCGAGGGTTCTTCCTCTGTTTCCACTTCTGTTTGGGTCCTGTTCTTTGTAACTCGAAGCCTTCTCTCTTGATTATGGCCTTCTCAGATGCTCCTCGGCATCAAACTCATGGCCTTCAGTTTATGACTCTCTGGAGAGCTCTGCACATCTCTCTTGCGATCTTACGCTCTCTTTTTTTGTTTGGTGTCTCCTCTCCCATGTGTATCCCTCTTACCTTGGAAGGTTTGTCGACCTATCCTGTTCCTTTTGTCAGAAGGAAGCTCAGGTCTACAGGCCCCTGTGATACTTCAGGATGACAACCCATGTTTTCATTCATGGGAGTGGTTGATAATTCAACCACCAATCCTTTTTTCATTAACTGATTTCTCTCCTTGGGATCCAAAGGAGGTTGTCATCCTCATCAAGGGAAATTTGGGGTTATTTGTCCTAACGAACCCTCTCTTATAGTTTTCACATTCTTCCTTTAGTGATATCATTGCCAGTACTTTCAAGGCTTCACCCCCACAGTCAGTTATTTGGAAACTCTGTCAATAATACATTTACATTGTCCTCATGCCTTAGAATGGTAATTCCTATTTTATGATTAATTACAAATTGGGGGAAACAGGGTGTTACAATTATATGGTTAAAAATGATTAAATTTCATTATTACTGATTCACCCCCCCCCCTCTCAGTAATCCAACATTTAGTTCTGAAGTTGTCGCCCTGCATTGCATAAGGGTATAGTTTTTTAATGTTTTTGGTTGCAATTACCTTAAAGTTGTCAGGTGATAAAATAATATTCTTAATATGTTTCGGTACTTATGATTCGTGACTGTAACCTCGAGTAGCCGCCCTGGCCTAGCTTCTGTTGGCCATGTTTCGCAATCCTTGCTTTGGTTTCCTTCGAAGTGTCAGGAAACCTATCATCAAAATTTTCAAGTATGTTATATATAACCACACTTTTATTTAGATATAAAGAAAAATAAAGCTGGTATTGAATTCAAAAAATTGTAATTTACCTTGGTGTACCAATTATTTGTTCTCCTAATTTTTTCAAAATATTCTCTTTTGCATCATCAATGATCACCTTCCACTCCCTCTATGGAATTGAGGGAGGACGCTCATACCTAGGATTTCCTGTCAAGATTTGTCTATAAACATCCCACGTATATTTTAAATATTCACCTGTTGCATATCTGACCCCTTTTTTATTGAACGTGTCTACTCCAAAGAGGCCTTCAAGATAATCCACAAGCTCCTTTTTGTGGTTGGAATTATGGAAATTCCACCTCATGCGTAAGGTTTCCCAAAAAATCGTCAAGGTATTTCTCTCTAGGTGCCTATAAAAAATGTCATTTCCTACACACAAAAAGATATGATCATTAATTTAAAATTAATAATCTAGATGATTTTTGTATGAGGACAACATTAAACGATTAAAATATGAATTAAAATTACCTGGCAGTCTTGATTGTTTTAATGGAAGTCCATTATCATGGGCCAAAAATGTGCATGAAAGCTCCCCCGTGCTTGTCACATGTCTAGCTCTAGGAAATGCAACCATCTCAACCACATCACTATGATCCTCATCTCTGCCACCATCTCTAGACTCTGATCGAGGTGTGGATGTCTAGCGGTGCATGTCATGGATCCTATATAAATTAGGTGTGGAATATGGAGAAGTAAATAGTGCTCTAGCAGTTGTATGACCACCTGCATCAGGACTCTGTAGCATCTCTGTAGCACACTACTACCAACATTGGGTTGAACAGGCTCCAAAAGTTCCTTTTATAAAAAAGAAAATGTTTTTTCGTGAGATAATTTAAAAGTTAAAGAACAAAGTATCATAATTGAACATATGAGTACATTAAAAAAAACACTTTAAATTATGGTTATTACCTTATATGTGTTAAGTTGTGACATAAGGAGCTTGATCTTTGCTTTGACATCGGGAGTTTGATCTGAACGATCTAAGAAGCTAGCAAGTTCCTTGTTAGATTTAATGATCTTTTTTTTTATTAAGACCATTGGATCAATGCATGAATAAAACCCCTCCTCATCAGTGGAATCATGATCAACATGGCCTGCGAACTACATATAATTTCAACAAAAACAATTTTATTTCAATAAAATTTCATAAGCAAATAATAAAAACAACGTAAAATGAAAGTGGAAATTGATAATCATTTACATGTTCTACGGCTAACCCTTTTCCACGATCATCCTTCCACATTTTAATATAATTAGAACCCCCAAATATTAAAAAAATTGTTAATGATAACAAAAAAACAATGTTAAAGATAATATTTACAACAATGTTAAAGATAATATTTATAACAATGCTAAAGATAATAAAAAAATATAATGCAATAAGTAGAGGTTTCTTAAAGAGGTGTTGCATAAGAACATGGACACTATTAGTCAATGTTTCTATTTGATTCAAATGGTAATCCACTAATAACTCTTCCCTGGGAGCTATCTTTTTTATTACGCATAGGACTACCTTATTCTCTTCACGTCCCTCATATATGGCATTCGGTTGTTTGTTTGTTGTCCCGGGTCATGTGTTGTTTATAAACCCTGCGATATTGCCGGAAGATTTAGGCCTTCCATCAATATAGATAGTTGCTCCCTTATTTTTATCCTTGTTTATTAGTTGTATATAATTTGAGGTGAGTGCATATCTCCACATACTTCACATGTACCAGACTAGCTGCATCCAATCGTTATAATTGTAACACGGTCCGACATAGTCCATCAATTCAGTTACTATACTGTATTTTACAATTAGTCCATCCATGGAAAATAGCCCCAAGACATACAGGGAGGATGGTGCAATGTGATATGTCCTATTGTTGACAACGAAGTCAACATCTATAGGAGGTAGTTCGTTAGGTACCCATTGTTTCACAAAATGCTTATACCTGAGTGGAACATCTATGTCTCCTATGATCTCATCATCATAAGAGCATGATCCTCCTTTGGCAAGAAAAAATTGCATGCATCTACAAAATTTTATTCTGACTTTTTCACCTCTGGTCCTTGTCTGCTCATCATATCTACTAGATGCAGTCGCATTTCCGACCTCTATTTGTCCTAAGATTTCCTCACTCGTAGAAGAAATATCTGACAGGTACCTGTTTGGTTGTACCTTCAGTTGCATGTGCACGTGTTGTTAGTTAGTAGTCCATCATCATATTCAAAGTTCTAAATACAAATTTTATATCTTTAGTTTTGGATGCACAATTAGAATAGGGTGCAATTACCAATATTAGTGGTCAACCACCTAATTTAATGTGATATCACTCTTGATTTTGGACATATTAATGTGATAACACTAAGGACATGATACATGTATCATATGGATCTAAGAAAAAAATAGTAGTAAGGTTTTTGTTTGTTGGATTTGGGCAAATTATAATTATTATAAGAAATGTCCATTGAAGATGAGGGTCAATGCTATGGAGTAAGAAATCCAACCATCAGTTGGTGTGCTGCAAATCTTGGGTGCTTTAGTTGGCAATATTTCTAAGGCAATCCAAGAGTATAACTATACAAATATTACTTTTGTTTGATACAAGAGTATAACTATACAAATATTAGTTTTGTTCAAGCCAAGATTAGAACTATACAAATATTACTTTTGTTCGATACAAGAGTAGAACTATACAAATATTAGTTTTGTTCAAGCCAAGATTAGAACTATACAAATATTAGTTTTGTTCAATCCAAGTTGAAGAANAGTTGGTGTGTTGCAAATCTTGGGTGCTTTAGTTGGCAATATTTCTAAGGCAATCCAAGAGTATAACTATACAAATATTACTTTTGTTTGATACAAGAGTAGAACTATACAAATATTAGTTTTGTTCAAGCCAAGATTAGAACTATACAAATATTACTTTTGTTCGATACAAGAGTAGAACTATACAAATATTAGTTTTGTTCAAGCCAAGATTAGAACTATACAAATATTAGTTTCGTTCAATCCAAGTTGAAGAATAAGTTATTTATTGCGATAAGAATAAGATAAGAATAGCATTCTCCATTGTAAACCATTCCATTTGGTGCTTGTTTCGCTAAGTGTAAAGAACAATGTTGGAGAATTATAAGACGTAAGTTAGGTATGAGCTATTTTTACCTCTTTATTACCTTTTATTTTAATTGTATCCATACTTTGTATTGATCAAATGAGGAATTAACCCGAAAATGATGCCTTTAGACACAAACTCAATCGTAAGTCCAACTAAGGAGAAAAAAAAACACACACTAATTAATCAAGGAGTCAAGCATGCAAACAAACCTTCTCACAAAGAAGCGATAGTTGGTGATGGAATCCAACATCGCAGAATCGATGCGTGAAGGGGTTGAGTCTCAATAGGTGGGAAAGTTACATTTACAACCTACTTAACGAACTAACACCCTGGTGCAAGTTACCTCACCAAGAAATGGGCAACCCTCCAAGGAGTCTGAGTGAGTCTAGCCAACGTCGATCCCAGGTACAACACCACCTTACCTGTGTTGTCACCTTGTGTAGGAAGTCTAAAAGATTATGGCCTCTATGGTACCACCTACTATACCAAAGAAGAGGGGGGATAGTCAACATTCGACACTAAGACCAACAAAGCAGGGTTGATTACTCTAAGGGCCCCAATGCGACCTCATGATTGACACTTGTGTTAGAAGGGCTTCCCATTGTCAGTGATATAGCAATTGGATTTCACTCCCTAACTCAAGGATTTATGTTGTTTAGCATCTTTGGAAATTTATTCTCACAATCCTATTCCAAAGCTCTACACCAAAGCTAATATGGGTTTGAAGATCCCTAGAAAAGTTGGTAGATAAATTTTAATTAGCACTTGATTTTAGGCTATTTGTAATCAAAGGAGTGGTCATGAAACTGATGGCATTTTGACTCGACTCTTTAAACCATGCAAGAGGAAAATGAAATAAAAGAAATTCAACTTTGATGAAAACTAGCTATGGGAAGGAGCAAGAGGTTTTAAGCAAAGAAATAATTTCTTGATAGATTAACATGTGTGTAGTACTGCAAAATGACCCAAATTTTAAAAATACCATGCAAATGCCATAGTTCACTTAGTACACCTATACAATATTGAATCAAATGTCATCATTTCTAACACAGTAAACTTTTATGATTATAGATACCACCATATACATCTTGAATAGTCATAAGGATCATGGGGGATTCACCTTGTTGATATATCATCCATGCAACATACATCCCAAATTTTCATGCAACGCCATCCATTCCTACATTATGCATCATCCAACTTCCATTGCTTGAATACATGGAAGAAATAGAAGGGGATGAAGATTATAAACCAAAATATTGTCAATGGGGATGTGGTTTAATCCTAAATGGACCAATAATAAAGAAGGTTCTCTTTAATGGTTTCTTTTTTATTTATGTTCAATTTGAGTGCACTAAGATACAGTTTTAAAGGGTTTAAGGCCTTAAAAAAAACCTCATTTGCAAGTTTGGCCAAAATCTTATTATTTTTCCTTAGAAAGTTTTATGACTGTAGAACTAAGAATGTAGTGAAGGTAAGTTCATATCTTTTCACTTTGCACTTTGAATCTACAAGCAAAAGGATAAGGAAAAAGGGTGACATGATGTAAAGGCTATGGGGAAGGATGATGCACATAACAAAAATCACATAAAAAGTAAGGGGCTATGTTAAGTGCAAAGGAAAGTGAAGTGGAGTGTTGATGTGGAGCTATATACCAATTTGGATGCAAAGGTATAGAATATGGGGTTTGAAAGAAAAGAGGCATGCCCTCCACACTTCACATTAGTACTATTGTGTAGCAACAATAATCTTGGTGACTAGGAGGAAGTACAACTACACCCTTTGCAATTTGGTTGAGTGGTAACTAACAACTATGGATGTACATAAATGGATGTGGCTCAATCCAAGTCATATACATGCCAGGTACCATTCATGTACATGCTAAATACAATTCATATACATGTTCAATCCAAGTTGAAGAATAAGATAAGAATAACATTCTCCATTGACCTTGTGTAAACCATTCCATTTGGTGTTTGTTGCACTAAGTGTAAAGAACAATGTTGGAGAATTATAAGACGTAATTTAGGTATGAGATATTTTTTACCTCTTTATTACCTTTTATATTAAGTGAGGGTGCACTTGAGTGAGGGTGCACAAGCTAAGAGGAAGGGTGCACTTGCTAAGAGAGGGTGTACAAGTTCAACAACAGGCACAATTCTTCAAGAGAGGCTAACACTTGCTTAGATGAAGTTTCCTACACCTTCAAAGGGAAGTTAACTAATGTCTAAAGTAATTCGACATGAGAAGGCATATACACTAACTGTATCTCCAATATTAGAATACACCAAGATAGTTTGGGCTTTGATGTCATGAAAATACACAGATATGATGCAAGATATAAAAGGATCCTAAAGGTGAATCTATTATCAAGACATACATGTTATATTATATTCTAGCACATGTTATGTTATAGTTATCTACTGGGGGCACTTACAAGGGTATTTTTCCATGGCTTTGATTGTTTGGTCCCATACTAAGAACCCCAGGAGTGCACTGGGGGCCCTAGATCTCAGCTAGGTTCTTTTCCATCCTCCCAAAGAATGGCTCTTGTAGATGCTTTAAATTCAACACTGATAATGTACTTTGGGCAAAGACCTGGATGTTCTCATATACCAGTATCTCCATGGGAATGATACTCGATAATCATTTCAACAACTGAGGAAAACTTGTTACCCCTGCACTTTAGAGAACGAGAACATATGTAGTATTATCACCCTCGTCATTGATCATAAGCATAAATGTTATTAGGAATTTCATGTCTCCAAATTATTAAAACATATTTGTTGGTAGTCAGAGTTTGTAAGTGTTGCAAAACATCTTAATGGGAGAAGTTATAAGCTATGTTTTTCTAGGGTAGCAGATTTTGGGTTAACCTTATTTAGAGTGAAAGGGTTGGCTTCTCCTGACCAGAAAGGGGATTCTATCTATATTGATTAAGATTACTATAGGTCTTGGAATTTTATAAAGAATAGTGATGTATACAAATTTGTTGAGGTTTTAAGAGAGATGATGAGTGGAAGAAAAGAATATGACATGGACTTTGATCCACCCAACACTATCAAATGGGAAGTGCCCCTGATCATCCAAGCAACAGTTATTATAGATGGAAGTTTGGATTTAAAATTAAATGTAGAGCCTCTGCTAAGCTAAGAATGGATGACATTGCAGACATTTTTGTTATGCATGAACCAAACGAAAGACTAACCATGTCAAAAGTGGTTGCATGGGTGGAGCAACTCATCAGAACTAGCTCTTACTTATGTTTTTCTATCTATAACTATGATCATTTTTACAAATTAAATATTCTTTCTAGAAAAAATATTTTCCCTCAAAGGAAAAGCCAACTAGGGTGATTTTGTCTAAAATTGAAGTTCAATAAGCATCTCATCTGCCCGAGAATCGTGTGCTTACCTGTGGCAATTATGGAGCCAATGCATGGAATCTTATAAACCTAGGGCAGGATGACCAACGTGAGACCTCTATGAATTGTATTTGTCCCATGATCATCTTATGATGGATATACGTTTTGTATTTTTTAAGTTTCATGATAATTTCTGATACTTTCCCTGAATTTGCCAGTAAGTCAAAAGTTTTATCATAGAAATTCGAAGTGATATTCAATGAAGTGTTTTGAGCCTAATGTCGATTAATATGTAACTATGCAAGGAAAGGGATGGTTTTCATATAACTTTTGTAACAGCTTGTAATCCTTGAGGCCATAGGAAGCCTCAAGGAGAGACTCTAACATGAGATACAATGTTATAGGTAGTTTGCAAAGTGTATTCTTGACAGTTATTGTTAATCTAATCACAACCTTTTATCCCTTAGTGCTAACCTTACGTTGGCTATAGGATTCTCAATATTTGAAGTAGTTAAAGTCCTCAACGAACTAGAGTTGCATATTATTTGATAAAGTAGTAAAATTCAAGTCACCTAAAGTTGTGCATAATAGTTGATACAATTTTTTACATATTTGTTTTTATAATAGACTAATAACTTCCCTTTGATCACACACACACACACACATGTGTGTGTGTGAGAGAGAAAGAGATCAAAGGGAATTTATTAGTATATTATAAAAACAAATATGTAAAAAATCGTATCAACTATTATGCACAACTTTAGGTGACTTGAATTTTACTGCTTTATCAATACAAATTTGCATATTTTTGCATATGTTTGAGAAAGGGTCATTTATAAATTAGTAAAAGAACATGTGTTTCCTCCTAAGAGGTCACAAGTTCAAATCCAGAGGGGGGTAGGGTATGTATACCTCTGTATACTTTAACAGTCAAATCATTGCACGGAGGGGGTCCCTTGTCCCACAAACAAGGGGGTCTCATACATCGATTTGGTGTTTGTCTTGGCCGTGACCTTAAAATTAGATTATTATTATTATTATTATTATTATTATTATTATTATTATTATTATTATATATAATATATATATATATATATATGACCCTTTTTCAAACATATCAGAAAATATGCAAATTTGTTGAATCCCCTCTTTCTGCATCATATATTGTCATATTGTAATGTTTAAGYATGGATAAAGAGACTTTGGYAGYCAAAAGGMTTAATGGTGGAGTCCATSTGTATTCTTTGTAAGGATTACATACAKGTGARTATYGTCACAGAGGAAGYTGCTAGACAAGTGAAACTCACAGAGTCAAGAAAACTGGAGGAGTCCTTGCRTGCATACAATTATTGAGGTTTAATTTTGATTCTTACACTATGTTGAAAACATTGTTATCYAGTATCCTTAATGKATTKAGGTCCAATTTGCAGTCTRTTAACCCTAGATTTGKCCCAAGCACAATTAGGGTTATTCTAAACAKAKTTCGATGCAYAGGACTATGTTAAGAGATTTGGCRTAAGTATGGATTTTGTCCACTTTAAARGAGGGTKCTTGKCTTTATGTTGYTTCATTTAGGTACTCATCMACCTTAGAGGMACYTYTACATAATTGGAGGCACWTCTACATATTTCAAGGCATTTATACATATTTGGAGAAGTACACATTTGGAGGAGAGTGCTTTGCCCTAGGAGGCCCCTTCCAAGGTAGGCGCTCTACTTATGATGTCACTTATCAACTTTTGAAGAAGAGAACTCCACCTATTTTCACATGTCCTTGGCATTTACCTCACCTACAAAGAGGGCACCCCACCTCTTTGACATTTTCTTGCTACTTTCTTGGGATGTTATTATATTTTATTCATATTCTATTTTAGGATCCTTCTAAAGGGGAAAATATTATATGTTATTTTATGTATGAACCCCTCCTTTAAGGTATAAAAGGGATGGAGGTCATTGTCTTTGGCATTGGTTGTTTTGGTCTCGATCTATTGCTTCGTAAGGGATTTGATCTCTCAAGATCTATTAGGAGCAGTAGTGTGTCGGTGAATTGTAACATCCCTTGTTGCATTGTGGACATGGTTATTTCATCCTCTTTGTAGTGTAATCGGAAGGAGTTCAATGTGATCTATTATGTTTCCATTCCCTTGCTATCCTTAGTATTGTTTTAACTTTTGAATAAATGAATGCTTTTGTGGTGTATTCAATTCACTGTCATTGCTATAATTTGATTAGCATCTTGGCCCTTCAATGTGGGTAAAAAGTGTCTTCTTGAAGGATATATTTGTGTTTTATGACTCCATAGTACTTTGGAATCAAGGCACCAATCAATTATGATTAATTTTCAGCACTTAGGGTTACTGGAAATTTGCAAAGTCTATTTTTTATTGAGAAATAGATGTACAGATCTGGATTTTGATGTGAATATTTCAGTATTACAGTTTCAAATTTTCACATTTTGGGTTTATTGTGCATATTTATAGTAGATCTAAAGTTAGATATGAATTTTTACGTTTTGGAGTGTAAGGTCTCTATCCTCACAGAGCCTTATAAAACACAAGTTAAAAAAAAAGAGTAACTAAATGTTATCCCGTACAATTCAATCTTCATCATTTAACCATAATTTATTCAATAGAAATTAAATGTATTAACAGCATGAAAATAAATCACATAACCATCCCATAATCATGAAAATATATGAAAATACATACCTTTGTCTGATGTTATTTCTCCAAAATTTGTTTTTCCTCGTTGTTGCTCTACCCAAACCCTGCCCAAACCCTGCCCAAAACTGAATCTTCCCCCCTGCTAGCTAGGAACAGAGCCTCTCCGGCTCCCTAGCTCCAAGATTCTGTGAGGATTCCTGGCCCCCAAGCCCAAAACTCCCAACAACCTGGTGCACCCCTATAACAGTCCACCCAAACTCCAAACCATAACAATATCGTAGACAACAAAATACATTCCCTGCTCTCAAAATGCTCCCTTTCCCCAAAATTCCATAAGCCCCTCTCCCGAATGCCTCTACCCCCTCATATCCTCCTTCCCATTCACCGCCTCCTCCTTCATTTAATTCCACCCACCTTATCCCTCCATTTAATACCCTATCCCTCCATTTAATACCTTATCCCTCCATTCAATACCCTTTCACTTCTTACGTAAAGTTTTCTAATAATAAATTAAAAGTCATTAAGCCTTTAATTCGTTACCTCAAACATTAAATGTCTTAAGTAATCAATTAATTAATTAATCAACATATATTAAACATTAATTAATTAATTAATTAATAATTAATCATTACTTAACTAATACACATTAGGACAGTTAATTATTTAATTAACTATACTTGATAAACCTTAAGCAACTATTTAACTAGGGTTGTTACATACACCTACCCTTCAGGAAACTTCGTCCCGAAGTTAAAGTATTTTATGATACAAGGGAAAAGAAACATGGTTCACACATTCCTAACAAATAACCGACATTATTAGTAAGTAAGCCAAGAAACTCATACATACTAGTGTACATGTGCAAGAAATACATGTGTAGCTAGTACATACAAGTCTCGTTCATGTACTAATATCAATAAATATCATTTCTATAGTAATTTCCATATGCATCCAATCCATTCAACAAGCCTATTCATTTTATAAAAGAAAATAAACCGATCAAATGTTTACGAAATCTTTTAATTACAATTATCTAGCTCAACAATGTTATTTAGACAATTGTAGTTTAGTAACATAATTATGAATATTCATATATATATGCATTTTCTTTTTAGAAGGAAAACAATAAGTTCCAACATAAGACAAATCTCCATACACTCTCAACCATTTCTACTCATCCTTCCTCCCTAACTTACTTCCATATTCCATTCCTATCCTTCCTCTGTTGGACTATCTTGGAGCGTCAACTATATTGACCTAACTCCAAATAGAACCCATAAGCGAAAGTGTCACTATCTTGACCAAGCTTCCCCAACAGGAAACTGACAGTCATCATCACATGTCTAGGGGAGAGTGAGCTAACATCGTCCTCCCATGACTTTAGGTTTCGGAGGATAAACAGTGAGAAATGCCTCCAGCCCTCCTAACAGGACTAGAGTCCACACCCTACAATGGCATATACAGTGGCACCGTGTTGTTGGGAGTTTTGTCATCGTCTATTCAGTTTTGGGCAGTCTCACCACTTGAAATCCTTCATTGATCCACATATCATAGCAATGCATCCAAACCAATATAATTTCACATACAAAGATTCATACCATATTGTTTCTCGGTCAGTGGTCATGACATCCACTTTCATCATCATTTTCCCTCGGCTATTTCATAGACCATAACCTGCAGATTAGTCTACAACACAAACTCATACATTTCTATGCATTATCATCATGTAATTGCATACAACCATAATTTCAATTCGGTATCTGTGTACCAACAACTTTAACATCAAATTTTTCAAGTTAGAAATAGATCTTATAATATCCCATAATTCAATTAACGTTACCCATTCTTAGAATTATCATTTACATAACAGATTGCATCATATCCAACATCATTCTAATAGCATTTCAACCTTCATAGGACTCTCATTCACACAATATGTCGCATCATATCCATCATAATCAGTAACAATTAGACATTCATAGAATTTACATTCACATAGTATATTGCATCATATCCATCATCATCAATAACAATTAAACATTCATAAATATTCATGTCTTAAAAGTTAAAGTGTATCATCTAATAGTTTCACTTGTGAATAGAAAATAAAGGTGTTTAGGCCTCAGGTAATCCTAGTTGTCTAATTCAAAAGGTGGTGTTACATACACCCAAACTTCAAGAAACATATTCTCGATGTGGTAAAAAAAGTGAGGGATAATCTTGTCGTAGTGTCTCGGCATCTTCCCAAGTAGAAAATCCTAGACTATACTTGTCCCACTGGACCTTAACTTGGTTTACCAGATGGTTCTTGAGCTTTCAGAATCTACATTCCAATATGCATAACGGTTCTATCGTGAGAGTTCCCATGTACGATACCTGCAATTCATTCCAATTTAGTTTATGTGATTCATCAACAACATAATAACATAAAATAGATACATGAAAAACATTATGAGTTTTATGCAAGTGGGGTGGTAGTACAAGATGATAGGCAATGGTTCCAATTTTCTCTTGGATTCTGAACGGTCCTATAAATCAAGGTGAAAAATTTGTTCCCTTCCCAAACCGTATGGTATTCTTATTAGGCCTGATATGAATGAAAACCTGGTCTCCTACTTCATAACTTCGGTCGGTCCTGTGTGCATCTGCATAAATTTTATGCCTATCATGTGCTTCCTTTAGTCTCTTCCTAATCTAAATCACATGTCCCTCCATCTCTTGAATCAATTCTGGCCCAACTATTTCTCGATCTTCTAATCTATCCCAACTCAATGGCGTTCTGCATGGCCTTCCATACAAAGCTTCATAGGGTGGCATTCCGATGGAGCTATGAAAATTGTTATTGTAGGCAAACTCTACCAAAGGTAGGTACTTCTCCCAATGGGTTTGATTATCCATGAAATACATCCTAAGCATGTCTTCCATGACTTGATTTACTCTCTTAGTTTTCCCATCTGTTTCAGGATGATAAGGTGTGCTTAAGTTCAACTAAGTCCCCAACGTTGACTGCAAACTTGTCC
>JASDQU010221263.1:0-17817 GCA_032191745.1 Picea mariana
AATGCTTACGAAATGTTTATCTAAATACAGAAACATGTTAGGTGCTTTGTATACTTGTAAAATTGTTTTCTTTTCACTGGTTGACAGAAGCAATAAAAACTCTTTTGTCCCCCATTTATGTTTTCGTTTTCGCTGGTTATCATCCCTGCTCTGTTTTTTAAACTTTGTTTGTGCATTCTCGAATCTACAGCATGGTCCAATATATGCATATCAACCCTAGCAACAATAATCTGAAAATGCCAAGCACTACTAACAATTCCAACTGCGTAAGAAGAAACCCGGTTTCGCCTATTTTACTATAGATTTTTCATTAAAATTCTCAGAACTGGAACTATTGGAGGTTGCCATTGTGAAGCAAGACATAGATAAAGTTCAACTACTGGAATGCGTCCATTTGGTTCCTTATAAGCAATCAACCAAACAACTGTTAGTTCGCGGTTGCCCACTGCGTTTATATAACAGGTCCCTTACCTCTCTGAAATGAAAGGAAAATTAGAAGCCAGGATGAAATTTGACACTGATCTTGTCCCAGGTCAGGGTCAAATATTCCCATTCACAAATTCGAAATTCCCTGTCAAGTATTACAAAGACTGGAGGGCAGAAACCCCGAGACAAGGAATAGACGGTAGCGTTGCATCAACAGCTGAAATGAGTTCCATCCGAGGATATAAGTTTCATAATGAAAAACGACTTACAACGTAATGAAATATGGAAAATATATTTCATTTATTATTTAATTCGTTAGTGGAAATAGATTTCATAATGATAATGAATGCTAATGAAAACGGGTAGGAGTATGAACTAAAATTACCTGTGACGAGCTCGTTTTTTTAGGACAAAGAAATACAAACACAGGAACTTCGTGAGTGGAAGTCTACTTCCATCAGTTTCAGTTGGTTATTTTAGGTGATTTGATTTTTCTTGAATAATGGTGATAAGTCAGCTTACCTTTGTGATTAACAATCAATGATGGTTGAATAAAGAAAAAACCCTTAATCTAAACATTTTAGTTTTCGTTCTTTCTCGAGCATATTTTCCTGTGGATTTTGTTAGAAATCTGGTCATAAATTGTTAGAAGTGTAGATTTAAGCGCTTAAATTTTTATAATATGAGCACCCCAGGGTTTGAGTGGACTGAATTTATTGATGCATTCAAAAATGCAATTTAAGCAACAAAAACAGATAATTTTAACCATTTATATCACCAGATTCAAATGAAAAATACCAAAACCTAAAACAGATATACAACACCTAAAAACAATTCCACCAAAAAATAATAATTGAAAGGTGTTGGAAACATGCCAATGAATTTCCTCATGCCGTCACATCCACATGCATGGAGCTATGTTAATGTGTATGCATGCAATCTATTTATGAAGTGCTCGTGTAACTATGTGATCTATTCATGATCAATTTGTGTAAATGCACATGCATGAAGCTATGTTAATGCGTATGCATGCAATCTATTTATGAACTACTCGTGTAACTATGTGATCTATTCATGATCAGTTTGTGTAACTGAGTGACAAATGTTATATATGAAATCATACCCATAGAGGTGTGAGTACAATGTGAGCACAATGTGTAGTGAGTGTGTGAGAGCAAGAGGCAATACTGAGGTGTTGTGTGTATGAGAGGAGAGGATGGTTGTATCCTTGGGTTGGCTATTATAATTCTCCCTTGAATATAAGAATATCGATAATCATTCCCCGTGGTTTTTTGCCTCATTGGGTTTTCACATAAATCATTGTGTCAAGTGTATGATTGTTGTGCTTACTTTGATGTGTATTTAATCTAGCTTGTTTATACTCTTCTTTTATGTTATGTTTTGCTTTCGCTGCCCAAAAAGTGGTATCAAAGCGCAGAGTTGAAGTATTTGAGAGCGAAGGAGAAAACAATCTACTCGTTGGATATCAAAGTAGGTTAACCAAGCCGAGCATATTTGTGTGAGTTCAAGAGAGCCATTGGACGAGATCTTCTATGTGAAAAAAAGAGCATCCAATTTCATGTTGCGAGGGTGAGTTTCTACGGAAACCGAGGCGAGGTGATCCGTGTGTCGAGTGCATGAAGGTGATAGTTTCTTGTCTATCGCAGGCCATCCCTGTCAAGGGAGGTGATAATTCACTTGTAAACTTCATGTGGAGTTGAATTGGGAAGAACATCACGCCCTACACATTCTAGGAGGTGCGATAGCCCTAATTCAAATCTCATCACTCTTTGAGGTATATGGGAGGATTGATATGGGTGGATCATTGCTCTTTACATCCTAAGGAAAACGTGATATGCATGGATAATTCTCAGATCATTGACAATGTTTTATGGAGGGAGCGATACCCGTGGTGAGGGTATGTTATTCACATGAGGTATGAAAGCAAATTCTTCGTTTCATTAAGATCAAGACATATTTTTTAAAGGATCTAGTTTATTAAAGGATAATAGAATTATGCACATGAAGAATCTTTTTTATTATGCACATGGGAGGATCGCTTTGGTAAACTAAAATGGATGGATGATGTTTTAATAACTTATTTTTTTAGAGATGGAGCTTATTTGTTTTGGTAAACGGTTTGAATATTAAATGCTTTTTAAAAATCGTTTAACTAATGTTTTAGGGTTCAACCTTGAACACTATAAGATAGTTCCTTCATAATAGGAAGCTTAGTATTTATAAGATGTAGTTTTGGGTGGTTTTGTGCTAATGGAAAAAGCGCAAAGTTCTAAGTTTGAGGTAGAGAAATTAAATGCAAAAATAGCTTTGAGATATGGAAGATTAACATGCAGGATTTTCTCGCACAACAAGGCAATGGCAAGAGAGGTGACGGTTGAGTCACCGTGAAAGAAAAAATAAATTGTATTTACTTTAGAGTTGTAAAAATTATTGATTGCATGTAAATGAGAATATGTCTATAAGACCTCGATAGGCATGCATACCCCTGGTTTATCAGGTCACCTATGAAAAGTCTAGACATATATTTACGTAGATTGAATATGTGGGGGGGCATGTATGTTGGGTTAACCTTGACTCGGTGAAAGAGTTAATGAGTTCAATATTTTTTTAGGTCAAAGAAGGTGGTTTTTCAGGTCCATGTGTTTTGGGTATGTCATGGTATTGTGTCCATGGATTTGCATGTAATGAATCCTATAAAAGGATTGGTGAACTCCAATGTAAATGGGCCTGGAGGTAAGTGGTAAAGGCTTACTTGGCTAATTTGGTCGGATTTGGTCAAAGTTGTTCGAATGCAAAGTTCAAGGTGGAGCAGTGTGTCCAATTTAGAATGGTGGCTCTGTAGAAAGGCTTATGTATTGACAGTTCAATCAAATGTTTGAGAATGTATGATGAAGGTAAGTTCATATCCATGGAACTTGAAAAGTATTGCAAGGAAGTTGGGATCGAATAAGCATGTTCAGTAAGCTGAGTTGTAGCAATAGTTGTGAAAAAAAAACGGTTGTGCTATCTGGTAACTCACTCACCATCGGTTGCAAAAGACAGGAAGATTCAAGAAGAGGTATCAACAGGTCATCTAGTAATTACTCAAATTTCAAATTATTCGGTTGTGATGCTTATGTTTTTTTATCAGCAGTCTATGATAGGACCGAGATCAAACAAGTAGATATTTGATATGGTGATGATGTTAAGGGGTGCAGACTATGAGATCCTACTACCCATAGAATCATCATGGACAAATATTTAGTGTTTGATGAATCTCATTTTATAAAATCAAACATAGTAAAATATGAAAGATTCAAAGCATGGTTGGTAGCAGAAAGGTATTTGGAAGGTATTGATTTCCATGAAAGTTTCTCACCATTTGTTAAAATCTTGTTTCTATTCATGTTGAGTTAGCACTAGTTGTGATAGTATAGCTAGATGTTAAAACTGTTTTACATGGAGTTTTTGGATAAGGGGATATATATGGAACAACCATAATGGTTAGATCATAATCACAATAGAATATTTGTTTGCAAACTCAAAAATCATTGTATGTCTTGAAGCATGCTAGGAAAATGGTACAAGATGGTTGATTCTTTCATGGTGAGCAAAATTTTACAGGAAATAAGTATAACAATTGTGTTTATGGTATATTCATTATCTTGTTGTTATATGTTATGCTTGTTGCAAGAACAAGCATGGTTGAGGTCAACAGGTTGGATCAGTTGGTTAGGACGTTTGTTATGAAGGATCTCAGAGCAACAAAAATAAATCTTGGGCATGGAAATACATAGAGACATGAAATATGATAAGTTTGGTTATCACAACATAAGTATGTGGTGAAGATACTCAGGAAATTCAATATGAATAATGTGAAATTGGAAAATTCCCTTTGGATTTCCATTGTAAATCCTCTTCCAGTTTATGTCCTAATTGATGAAGAAAAAAAGGGTTATATGTCTCGAGTATTATATGCTAGTAGGAAGTTTGATGATTGCAATAGAGAAATGGTGAGAATTTCACATGAAGTTGGTGTTTCAGTAGACACATGGAAAAACCAGGTCAAGAGCATGGAAATGGGTGCTTCAAACACATAAGCAAAAGTATCACCTACAGTGGTTGCAGTGATTTGGTTTTTGGTTATGATACACAAGATTCAAACAAGTGCATTGGTTTATTAGATAGGTTATTGATGGAGACAGTATGGTCCATACTGGAGTGAATCATGCATGTATGTTCACGTAATGGTATTGTTAGAGAAGTTGTGGAGCTATGATGGTGTTTGTCTTCTCTTGCAGGAAAGGTGATGGATGAATTAATTAAGGGCATGATATATCAGGTAAATTGTTTTCAAGGTTGATATTGTTGGAAACATGCCAATGAATTTCCTCATGCGATCACATGCAAATGCATGCAGCTATGTTAATGTGTGTGCATTGCTATGAGGAAAATCTCTCTATGGCTAGGGTAAACCACAACAGATGGAAATGACTGCAGAAATCAACTCTCTTTTCAAGTATTCTATATAAACAAATATGATAGCAAGATAAGATAAATGGCCTACCTCTTCCAGACGTTCAATGAAGTCCATCGTTGAGCACTTGACCCAAAGAAATATACCTGCAACTAGTCCTCAACAACCAAGAGAAGCAAGTATATGGTGATATTATATAATGTTAGCACATTCAATAGCATAATCCATTAATAAACCTGACAAATATGGTCATGGAATAATAATTCAATATATTTGCAAGATATCAATTGGACGGGAAAATAGTATTTCTATTAATATATGATCAACATAAGTGAAAATGTTACAGACTTTTGTGTCGGCACGGTTCGAAACCGAGAAACTAAGTTCCTTCCCGTTGGGCCTCCACCACTTCAATCCTCCACCAAAGGAAAACACATAATGGAGAAACAATGAGGTTCTCAATCAATAAGGGAAGAGATTGGGGGTTGAACACTGTGTTTAGACTTAAAGGATAAAGGGATACAAACTCAATATGAAGTAAATAATTTCTCCAGAGTAACTTTGCTGTCAAAGTTCAATTCTTTCTCTTCTTTCCATAGCTCGGAATTGGCCCATTCATAGCCTTCAAAATGGAACTGAAGGGCTCGGTCAAAACGTTTCCAATATATGGAAGGCCAAGGATCATAGATCTCCTGTCGTGACATGGAAACCCGACATTGATTTTCATTTTCTAGCACAAATCTTGATGTACGTGGGCTGTAGTGGAGAAGCTTGTGTATACGCATGTTGTATAGTAGGTAAGGTGCGTACATGTGGAAAAATATTTATTTTTATCTCTGGGTTTTACAAGCATGGATGATAAGTTTGCATGGGAAAATGGAAAAGGGCCTTCTGTGCAAGATTGCATAGGGTGAGGAAAACTTTAATATAACATATGCCCCCTAATGTGTGAGTTCATAGGAGTATATGCGATGGCTGAGATACATTATAAATAACCCAGAAGTGGAGTGGTAGGGGACTAGTTGGAAGAACTAGTTGCTCATTACATTTTGCACTGACTTTTCATACATGGATGCCAATAAAATTACACTGCAGATACATGTAAAAATATACCAAACATGTGTTCATGGCCATGAATAGGAAAATACAAATGTGGTTACATGCCAACAATTGTCATAGTCACGAACAAGGTCTAGTAGAGCCAGTCTACAAACCAATCTGAAAATATCTGTATACAATGGAGTACAATCTGATCTCTCATGATCACAGAAGTCGTATAGGTATTGGTTCAATGAAAAAGAAGAAACAACTTAGGAAAGTTGCATACACATAGTGATGTATTCAAGTCTTCTACACAATATACCAAAGCTGAAAGTCTACATCATGTGAATAAAGGGGTTGAGGTCGAACATAATGAGACATTGTTTGATTACCAGTCATTGAGGTATACCATTAAAAAACACGAGAAAGCCTACCAATAATGAAAGTAGGTATCAATGCACTGAGTACATTCTTACAACTGTGAATAAAGGAGTCGATGTCGAACACCTGAAGAATCCATCAATCCGGAGACATTGATGTATTCCCAACTGTCGATGGCGAGAGAGCCTGCCACTGATGACTGCAAGCTTTAAGGTACTCATAAGACTCTAGGTCTCGTTTCCACAATAGATGAGTTGAAGTCGATGGAAGGAGACCCATTGAAAGGAGAGCATTAAGGCATCTCCCATCATTCATAATGAGGTACAAAGCAAGAGCTTCATGATTTGGTGGAAATCAGACGAAGAACCTGTTCACGAACCAACGACCATGTGCATCTTTTGTGTGTGCCAAGTGAACGAGGTACACGAAAAAGACCCTCTAAATAACATCCAATGATGAAAACCACTGGCAAAGGTGAGGAAACCACCAATAAGGCTAATGGAATCTAAGACACTGCATGAATTCCAATGTGTGAATAGATGTCTTGCCGTCGAACACAAGGGAAACCACCCAGTCAACGAACAATGATGAAGTGTCGACTATTGGGTTCAAGGTTACCTACCAAAAGTAGGACTAGGGTGCATGATAGTACTATAGTATCACATGATTCTGAGACAAACTAAGGGTATGGCCAACGTGAAAAGTCAAGAGTTCTGAGAAGTGGTCGATACAGGTTGATATACCTCCTTTGAGCAAGAGCATGAGACATATGGAAGACTACGACATCATAGAATCAATGATGAAACCATGAGATGAAAGAGGCATCAATAAAAATGTCTATAGGAACTGGAAGAGTAACCAGTCGTTAGAGAAGACTTTGTAACGAGCTCAACTTCCTAAGGCCATGCAAATCCAAAAATTATGATGACAGATGGACTCAATAACTTTGTTCTCTATTCAAAGGTGACATGACTGCTTCCAATATAAGATACTACTCCCTTCCCGCCCGTCTTTTTTTTTTTTTTCATAGACAAATGAATGTTATGATACAAAGGGGGAAACGAGTGTCGCAAGTAAGAAAAAATAGTTTCAGTGGTGGAACATACATATGCTCAATGCAAGGAGATGCATGCAGGAGATGGAGGCTCAACAAAATGTTCTCTCCTAGGTATACGGTGTCAATTTGCGAAGGATACAATCAAGGCTCTGCTTGGTTGAGGATGAAAAAACTGTTGAGGCAAACAATTTATAATGCAAAGCGAGAACTGGCTATAGGCTTAATACTGCAAGAAAGGGCATGACATGAAATCACAACTTAACGCCAAAAAATGTCATTTTTTATTACTTTTAGTCTACTTGGTGTGAAAAAGAGATAAACTTGTGCCAAATAGATGTATTTTCAAATCCAATTTACGAGTGTGAAAGAGACAATTTCACTCGACAATATTCACTTTTTGATAGCGAGTCAGAAAAGAGATTAACTAAGACTCACGAACTTTCAAGTCCAATTTAATTAGTGTGAAAGGGACAAATCACTCGACAATATTTTCGCTTTTTGAAGATGAGTTGGAAAAGAGATTAAATTAAACTCGGTTGAGATTCCTCGGGGTATACGGCAACATGTTTATGAGTGATAAATGAGGCTCAACATAAATTCATGTATGAGCTATGAGGGACTTCGGGTCCTATGGAAAAATATCTGCATGGGAACCAAGTGAAGTAGGGAATCTAACTATTGCACCCATGTTCGGTAAGCCTCTACCACTTGATAACGACATGACTTATAGCAGATGGAAGGCTCTGTGTCACAACAAATGGGTTCATACCTAAGGCATAAAAAGTGATAGTTATAGGATAATGAGAAAATGCATGATGGAATCGATACCTATCCTATATGTTGGGTAATGAAAATACCTGCCCATGGTGACAAACAACCAACATAACGTTGAAATCCATAAGAATCCCTGGTAAAAACTACAAAAACCAACTCAATCCACCTTTGTATTAGTCCATTAGGGAAAACAATTTCTTAAAACTATAGAAAGTGGGTAAACATTGTTTATAAAGAGTAACAAAACCAAAAATTACTACACCATTTTGATTTTTAACCCAAATAGTGCAAATTGGACCAAAATACCTCTAAGATTCAAACGATGATCGTGGGAGCATTAGGAAACGAAATCAAAAACCGTGTGGACCAATTAACTCTTCTTCCCTTCCACTTCATTTCAAGTGGATTAAATTTTTAAATTAGGTTCCAAATTTTTAGTAATTGAGGGTGTAAAATGTGAAATTAGGTGTATGCGGGATATCTCCTACCGGGTCACGTATACGATGAGTTATACATGCTTGTGAAAACTTAAGGACACATATAAACAACCCTATACGCAACTGTAAGTGAAGAAAATCACGTACAGGCACACAAACAATGAGTTTTAAGGATGCTAACTCAATTTTTGACTTGTCCTTGGCAGGATGGTTCTTGAATGGAGAGAAAGAGAGCACGAGGAGGTCGATGTTGCTATGGATCAAGATCTAGGGGCCCAAATGGCCTTAAAGATATGTGGCTTATATAAATTTTGGGCACTCAAAGGAATGAGGGCCTAGGTGAGGTTGTTCGATATGCTTGTGGGTTACTATGATACTAAGAGTGAAAGCTTCAACCTCGATGGAAAACCATTGAGTATTGAAGTAGAGGATATCTAATTTTTCACTGGATTATCACGTCGGAGATAGGTTGTAAACCTTAAATCACGGGTAATGGGGAGAGGAATGAAAATAGAGGAGTACATCGATGCTCATTGTGTAGCAGAAACCCCAAAGGTCGGGAGTCAACTCCCTATAGGAGCGATAAACAATATCATCTTGAAGATTATTGTCCTTGTATTGACCAGATTACAGGTTCAGCCTCATTGCACCAAGCATTGAGGTCACTCATGTTCTATGCAGTGTAGTGTATGAGACCCATAGTATATGACTGGTGTACCTCACTAGTGACAAATATCAAGAGCCAATTGACAGAGTGCAAACAGGGAAGTAAGAGGGATTTTGGGTTTGCCTCTATCCTATGCAGTTTCTTTTTCAAGTGGGTTCTAGTTTTGGGACCCAGAGTCGAGATTCTTCCTAGAGGACCTCGTGATCCAGCCATGGCACAATGGACCGAGGTAATGAGGTGGCAGAGGGGAGGTAGGGTGCCCACACCCTACAACGAGGATTTATTCTACTGGTGGCAATGACGAGTCATTTACCTAGATGACTATCCCTATGCAATAATTGACCTCAAAGGAGATTAGAACATGCCACTCCCACCAGGGACCACCTACGGTGACATAGGTACGTCAATTTTTTTTAAATATTTTATTTTTTTGTATTTTTGTGTAGTAGAATTTTTTTTTTTTTTTTGTACGGTGCTTAAGTACTAACTAGGCACTTGTGTAACGTAGATGTGGTTCCGCGACGGATGGAAGGGTTTCCTCGACATCGATGAAGGAACCGGGGAGATGAGACAATGGGAGGAGAAGCTAAGAGAGTCCTACAAAATGTGCAGAGAAACCTATCTCGTTTGAGTCGAAGGATTCCCATGGTTCAGGTAGAGGATCTATCTGAAGCCATGCAATGATAGGTGGTTGGTGTACCCAGAGCTTGGATACGACTCTTTCAATGTCTCACAAAGGTCATAGTTTGTTACCATGACACACATCCAGTGCCACAGGCGTAGATGTCATGGATATTGTAGAATCTACTGTATATGTATTGAGGGTGTTGGCCCCAATTTTGTACTAAAAGCACCATATTTTTTGAAATATATATAAAAAGGGATCTTAGGTTTACTTATATTTTACAATGTGTACATTGATGAGATGGTTTTCTTTTCGTTAGTTATGTGACAAATGCCAATCTAAAACGAAATTATCATAAGCATCAGATACATGATTAGAACTCCTAGGAATGTGATAATATGTAATAAAATCAAACTGTCGTTCTAAAAGAAGTACCCGTAAGAATCATCGAAGTAAAGTAGGATCACGCATGCGATAACTATCATTTAACTGACATACTACTAACTGGGAATCCAGAAAAACCTCTAACAAGCGAATACCATGTGAGGTAGGATCTCGTAAAAGTTCTATAACAACGCTATATTCGGCCACGTCATTTGTGGATGGCCCTAGGCATACGTCACCTGAAGACACTACCATACCCTTAGGTGAGTAAACCACCCAAGCGATGGAAGCCAAGTTATGTGTATGATGAATAGCTCCATCTATGAATCCTAGATAGACTGATGACTTCGTTGACATCTTTCGTACAAGTGAAAATCGATAAGCAAGCCAAAGGCGAAAAATAAAGGAAAATATATATATATATATACACTAAATTACATTAGTATACAAAGATTTTTGCCCAATGTCAGGGCTCAAGTGTAGTATATTTTTAGGTAGAGCCCATTTCTGGGCTCGACCAACATATTTCCTTCATAATCTTCTAACTCATAGGCTCCTTTTTCTAGAACACGTCGCACGATATAAGGATTTTGCCACATGGGTTTAAACATGCCTGGCCCCAATGGTTCTTTGGCTTGATCATACAAGAGTACCAAGTCACCCTCAGTGTACAACCGAGGATAGACAGAATTATCGTACTGGACCTTGACATGTATTTTGTTTTCCTCGATAGTCGTAGAGGTGTCTCAACGCTACTCGTCAAGACTCTCTAGGTGTACAAGGCATCACTCAAGATCAGAAGTTTCGGGTAGGAGCACGACTTCCAACTTAAGAGAAGGGATTTCACATTCAATAGGGAGTATCGACTCCACACTGTGTACTAATTCAAAAGGGGGGAAATCGGTGGTAGTCTGAACCGAGGTTCGGTATGCCCAGAGTGCGGGATATAGCATAATGTGCCAGTCAGACTTACTCTAGCTAACTTTTTTTGCAAAATGGTCTTGAGAGACTTGTTGGCAGCCTCTACTTGTCCATTTTCTTGGGGGTAATAAGGAGAGTAATGACCATGTCGAAACTCCAGTGTAGATTCTATCTCTTCCTTCATTTCATTATGAAAATGACTGCCATGATCAGTGACAATCTCACTCGGGATACCGAAACGGGTGATAATTTGATTGAACATGAAGAAGTCGATAGTCTTCCAATCAGATTTAACTGTATTCATGGCATCATCCCACTTAATAAAGTGACAACCACAATAATGTGTTGATGCCCCCCAGTCGAATTTGAGTTGCAATCCACGAAGTCCACCCCCCACTTGGTGAAGGGACCAATGGTAATGACTGGCTGAAGAGGGGATGGATGTGAGCACATTAATAAGTGAACATATGGCAGGGGTGACACTTCTTAACTTCTTCAATACAATCTTCAAAGATAGGAGGCCAGAAATAACCGACTCGAAATTTTTTTGGGTTGTCGCAAGCTCGGATAGATCACCACCACAGGCTCCATTGTGGCAATCGTTTAGGACTGGCTCGACCTCTCTGAGTTAAACAACAATGCAAGATATTTTCTATTCCTAGACGATACAAAGTGTCATCAAATATAGTATAATTCTTAGCTTGGTACCTTACACGCAATCAGTCATCTCGTGAGAGATGTTGAGGGAACTTCAAATTTTGGAGATAGAGAACAATGTCTCCATACTAGGGGTCGGACAACGATACAAGAAATTTTTTTTCATTCGCAAACGAATCAACATGGACGACATCCTCATCTAATCGTGGAAAATCGGATATTAACTCCGCGAAGGCTAGTGATTTATTGGATTTTGCAGAAGCGAAATCAAAATCAAATTCTTGTAAAATGACAATCCATTTATTATATTTTCCCCGTATGATATGCCTGGTAAGGACATATTGAAATGGATTGACATCGACAACCAAAGTAGTCTTGCAAAGAAATATATAATGACGCAAACGTTGGACTTCGTGAACGAAATTCAAGGCTATCTTTTTAACGTGAGAATAATTAATCTCATGACTGACTAAGTTTCAACTAAGATAGTAGATGACGTGCTCATGGATCTCATCATCCTCTTGAACCAGAACCATACAAATCATCTCCTCGGATTCGACGATATAAAGCAAGTAATCTCTATTGTAGTTAGGAGACTTCATGAGACGCGTCGATACCAAGTCTCTCTTCAAAGCATCAAAGGACTCATGGGCTCTCTCATCCTAGATAAAAAGGGTGTCCTTCTTCAAAAGACACATGAAACCCTTAGTGATATTGGCATAATTCACTATAAACCAATGAAGAAATTTAGCTTTCCCCTGCAAACCTTGAAGTTATCTAATCATCCATGGGGGAGGAAATCAAGGTATTCCCTCAACATTTAGTGGATCTACCATGATCCTAGTCTCAAAAACTAGAAATCCCAAAATAAGACTAGACTTAACGTAAAAGATGCACTTGTGATGGTTCAACTAGATTCTATAGTAATGACATATTTCAAAAACAAGTCGAAGGTGTGTAGCGTGATCCGCTCACTTGTGAGAGTGAGCAGCAAGATCATCAAGGTAAGCTTTGATTATGTTCTTAATATCGTGAAAATCAAAAGTCATGGCACGTTGAAAGGTTTCTCTGGCGTTTTTAAGGCCGAAAGGCATTTTTCGGTATGCGAAAGTACCTCAAAGACAAATAAATTTTGTCTTGTGTTGATCCTCAGGTTTAATTTGAACTTGGTTATATCCTGAAAACCTGTCCATAAAATAAAATACTTCTCTTCTCACACACTCGTCAAGAATCTAATCGATGAAAGGTGTCGGGAAATTGTCTTTAGGACATGCCTTTTTTAGGTCATGAAAGTCCATACATACACGGATAGTTCCCTACTTCTTATCCATAGGAACGAGATTGGATACCCATTCAGTCAAGGGATCCTGGTAGATGAAGCCAACATTAAGTAGCTCCTCTACCTCTACCTTAATAGCAGGGGCCTTCTGGGGATTGACAACTCTAAGATGTTATCGAATAGGTTTAGCATCTGGATACATTCTAATATCATGCTCGATAATATGAGAGTTTATTCCTGGCATATATTCATATGACCAAGCAAATACATCTCAAAATTCCTTGAAGATTTCGTTGTAGATCATGATTTATTCTGGAGAAAAATCTGCACCAATATGTACATTTTCAACCTTGCCAAGGGTACGAGAGATATTGATCGTGACGATAGGAGAAATACTCTCCATGTTTTCTTCGGTATAAATTTCATGTGTATCAAGTGGATCTACAGAGTGACCGACTATCTCACTCAAAGTAGATTGAAATTTGTCTTGTTCGATGCTTTCAGGATCCGAGAGAAAATAAGAGTGGTGATGCATATCATCCCAAGGTTTGTCGAAACCATTCATGGCTTCAATGATAGCTTCATCCGAAGGCAAAGTATCATCTAGGAAATCATGTGAACAAGACAACGAAGTTTCCCACACGGGCCTAAGAATAGGATCCTCCTCGTCCGTCGGTGAGGTAACAGGATCGAGATTGGTGAAAAAGTTAAGAACAAGTTGATACACAATCTCTGTTGCCGATAGTGGCATGATCATTCCAGCATGAAACTGACCTTCACAAGAAGAATTCAAGGAAGGTAGGGTCCATGGATCACTAAAATAGGAAGTGCGGAAAGGAATGGACCTTCATGTCAAGACGGACCAACTGGACATAGCGTAAATGTGGTGACTCGGTGCCATAAAGTCGAAAGTACCCATAAGGGAAGAATATATTCTAACACCGATATTCTCAGTAGTCAGATGAGAATTTTCGATCACAAGGATCAATGGTCCAATGGATGCATTAGGACTAGGGTATGCAAAGGATAATTAATCGATCATCACAATCTTCCCTTCGTGAGGAAAACAAAGAGTACAAAAGACAAACGATATGACGATGACCATAACATAGGTCCAATTGCATCCTAGTAACAATTTATAATCAAGAGGTGCATCAACTACCTCAACCTCCACCTCTATTGTCTTCCCTCCTAACTGGACCAAAAAGGGAGGAAGAATATCGTGAGGGTGGAAGGAATGTACATCAAAAGTAGTCAACATGTTTGATGACTTGGAAAGAGTCGGAGAACCGAGATCTTTCCAACAGATCAGGGACATCACACAAGTGGAAACACCTTCATCAACAATCTCACGTTTGATGGTATAATTTTAGTATTCCATGTGGATTTGGAATGCCACATGGTAAGGCAGGTGAGGCTTCACATATGTGACATTAAACTTTATAACTTTTGAGCCACTGGGTTCTAGAGCACCTAAAGCATATATTAAGGCATTCCTCTATGAAGGAAATATCTAGAGTACTTACAAATCAAACATAGCACAAGGGGTTTGACCAAGGTCCTCAACAATAGAGTAGTTTTGGGCAGCTCTAGCATTTGGATTGTGGGTAGAGCGCTTGAGTACTCCTTTCAGAATACGAGGCGGTGGATCTGGTTTTTCAATCTATAAAGTCGTCTCTAGAGGAGGAGGATGATATTATAGACCAGGAATATCTTGTGAAGAGCAATAATCTCGAGATCGAGTGGCTACATTAACTTTTGCATCGACCATATTGATACATAAACGGTCGTCGTCTTGCAACGACACGTTTTGACTCCCAGCAGCTGCATTTCCGGTGTTTGAGGAACTCGAGGCCATGTGTTGATTATGTGGGAATGGATTCATTAGCATAGCAAGCGGTAGAAATAGTAGCCTCTAAACTTCCACAAGTTTGGAGCATAAATGGGTAAGGTGATCATCTATGCAAAGCTTACAGGGAAACTTCACCTTACGTCTTTCTCATTTTCCCTCTCCATCATTATTATTCATCTTCTCATTATTACCATTGTCCTTGGGTTTATTATTATTTTTCCCACCCTTGCGATTATTACATCCTTTCTCCTTATTCCCGCCTGGTTGTTGGTTACCATTTGGGTTTGTCGACGATTGCACATAGTGTACATCTGTCAACTAAGTGGGGTTGGAAGACACATATGAAGCTAGCCCTCCTGCAGACTGGTTTTGAACAACTCTTTCATATGGCTTGTCACCGTGTCTGCGGACTTTACATTGGAGGTACCTACAATGCCATTAGCATGAGGTCTGGGATTTTGTCTAGGGTTGTAAGTTGACCGCGGTGCATCCAGAAGAATGTGGTATAACATCACAGAATGAGAATATATGAGATCTAACTACTGGGTTTTAAAGATTGCTTCTTCCTCAATGGTGACCCCGACATTAGCAACATCCTCCAAGATAGGAGGGTGCAGAGAATTAATAAACCATTCTAAAAGAAAGGTTTGGGGTCTAGGAGTCTTGATCAGCCTCTTTTGTCTACGCCATTCCTAGATATGATCCGAGATATGAGTGGCAGTGTCCTAGCATAAAGTCGACAGAATTTCTAGGCCAACATCATAATGAATCGACAATTGGAAGTGGTTAAGGAATACCAACACCAACTGACTAAAGGTTCAATATACCCTCTAGGTAGCTCGATATACCATTTTGCAACAACTCCAATGAGGGTGCATTCAAATAATATTAATAAAATAGAATCATCATTAAGGGAATTCGATGAGCACCAAAGGATAAAGGTAGTGATGTGATCACCAGGATCCTCTCCATTCTTACCTTCGAACTTCGGAATGTTCGAAGGAATCTTGGTGGGGACGGGGGGCCATGTAGGATCATGACTCACAGGGTCGTTCATTAACTTAGAAAATTATGGGAGATTAAGCATGGCCAGAAAAGGGAGACATGGTTGTGGCATATGGCCCCAAGCTCCTAGAAAAGATTGTGCTTGAGGAACTGTAGCCCATCCAAAGTTCTAATAAGAAACATGGCCCTATCCAGGATTATAAGGCCCTCCTCCGGGCTGACCCATAAAATTTTGGTTGGGCATTATTCCAGTAGGAATGTTCTGTTGAGGGTTATAAAAATTTCCCCCAGTCGGATTGGATCCGAGTTGGGGGTTGTCCAAAGTATGAAACTTACCTCCTATGGGTGGGAATATAGAGGATAGAGGTGGATTCATCATGCCAAATGTATTGGTCGGAATCGGCATCGAGGAGGTAGGGGTGTAGGATGAAAATTGAGCAGAAGCTTGTCCGCCAGGTTTGTTGTTCCACCCAGAAGAAAGAGGATTGGACCTGGGGTTAAAAGAAGCAATGCCTCCCATATTAAGAGTTGTTTGAGGGATTTGAGAACCACCAAACAAAAATGGAGTGTAAGGAGGTGTAGTGTCCCCAAGCCTAATTCTAGCATTATGGCCAACAACCGGGATGGTTTTCGAAAACTGTGAACTAAATTTTGGCATACCATAGGAAAAATGATAGAATTCATAGGGATGGTATGAACATTATAGCCTGGTGAATGACCAAGAGACCCAAAAGGGTTCAAGGTGGTATCTTGAACATTCACTATAAGCTGAGCCATAATAATGATAGGTTCCTCCGGCACTACAACCATGGAGGTCGCAGAAGTTGAAGGGGTGTCATTAACTATAGTAGGTGTGGGAGTCGAAGGGATCCCAATATTCTGAAGACTAGGTTCAGTACTTATCCTTGTAGAATCACAATTCTGAATAGTGCATGTGTGTGTACCATGCTTAATAACTCTACTCCTTTTAGAAGGAAAAGACTCGAAATCTCGTGGTAACTGTAACAAGCGACAGGACTAGCGAGGATGCTGGTCCGACTCCACGATGACATAAGACTCTAAATACAAAAAATATATCCTAAGGCCAACTAGTAATAAAAGAGCACACCAAAATTCAAACGGCCAATATGCATACAAACGGGGTAAAGTGGCTGAGAGTGGCCTCCATCCCTAAATAAGGTATGTCTCTCCCAAGAGGGGGCTGAGACTCCCTGCTAAAGATCAGAGGTAACATAATCACTTATAAGGGCCCTCGTGGGCTTAAAAACCAGTTGTTGAGATCCCTCCGAAGAGGTAATCCTCCATAAAGGCTTTGTGTTGTCTGAACCTTATATGACCTAGAGTACCTACAGAATAACCCCTGCAAGTAACCTATGTGGCACCTAAGTCAAGCAACTAATAAACCATTGTTTAACTAATGCATAGGCGAGCAATCATAAGTCAGGTCCACCGTATGGGCAGGGTAGCAAAGCCTAAAACCTTGAAAGAACTGCTTCTCATGGAGGTAAGGGCACTAACAAGATCCCCAGATACAAATAGATCCCTAGAAATATCTCTGACACTAAGAACGAGGGATATCCCTTCAACCAACCTCGTGCGACCTCGTGATTAACTCTGGTGTGAGCGGAGCCTCCTGATATTACCAATTATACAATGGATTTCTGTTAAGGTCCTAACCCACACATAGGTAGATCAATGTATTCGGATGTAATAAAGGTCAATATTAATAAGACCTTTCAATAAAATAGAATAAGGCGGATGTAAGAAGACCTAATAGAAGCTTCTGCTTCTAGAAGGATCTTCCTCTAGATGCTTCTTTTTAGTATAAATAGGA